>NBNE01001035.1:0-11089 GCA_002215365.1 Phytophthora megakarya | reverse complement strand
AAGAGTGCGCTTCAGACTGACCAGTGTCTAAAGCGTATACTCAGTTGACTGGTGATACCCCCCCCCGTTCAAGGGTCTCAAAGAATAAGTAACGGCTGTATATTTGTATATTTTACTCTGTATTTTGGCTATCTTACAAGGTAATGTGTTCTGAGGCTTTATTCTTAGTCTAATAAGGGTGTGTTTCAGACAGTAAACGTCCAACCCGACACGCTTAGTGCCTACATTAACCGCCAACCCGGCAGGTTGTCAGGCTGCCACCAAGATCGAACCCAAAGGGATTCACAAGGGCCACACGCCGACTCCGGAGCGTTCGCGTTCTAGAGTTTCTGACCCCAGTACCAGAGCGTTCTCCAATTCTCTGGACCTCCTGGGCTACCGCACTATACACTTGCGGCGGAAAAGGTTCACCGACCTCGCCACACGTTTAATACCGCTGTCCCGGCTAAATTGACAAAACAAAAAATCACGAAAAAGACATGAAATATAAATATGACTTTTTACTACTATCTAGAGAATGTGCCACAGTGCGAAACAGATCATCATAGTAATCGTCTAAACTGAACACTCCAATCTCTGCGTCGAGTTGACCCATGCAAATGACTTCGGTTGCGATTTCATCAGCATGCTCGGCATTTATATACTCGTCTGGCAGCTCTGCTTATGATTTCAGGAGAAATCCACACTTCTTGAACCCAGAAACGACTGTTGAAGGGGCGAGACCGCTCCAGGCCCCATGTATCCAGCTGTATAACCTGTGTCGATCAGGTCCCTTTATCTTGAACGGTGGACCGCTCGAGCGTCCTCGAAGTGGCACGCGTACATCATGTACCCATTGGTTACGTAGCCTTAATTTAAGTGGTTCATTCTAAGTAGCATCGGCAGGCTACGAGACGGACGTAACATAGATGGTACTTTCATTACGGTCACATTGATTGATTTTGCATACTCAACGACTTCTTTGGTCCAGTGTCCAGAGCAATCGTCAAGCAGCAAAAGGATGGGTTCTTGAGGTGGGTGTGATTTGCAAAGTAATACCTCAGAAATTCGTTTGTCAAATACTTGTTCCCCCAACCTAGCAACCAACACGTTAAAAACCTATTAGTGCTTCTAATTACTTTTAATCATCGATGATTGAGATTTTAACTTTTGTATTCGCGTGCACTTGCATATTGTACTCGGATTGGGCTTTGGCAATGGATCTTGTAGCCCATATCCCTTGACTATATCCATGACGGAGTTCATGGTTTTGGTCACGCTGCTCTTGCCGTTTTGATGGTCTTTAAACACAATAAACGATGGGTATTTTACGTCAGACGAGCCACCAAGCAGCATAACCGTAGCTCGGTCTTTCGGCTTTCCTCCACATCTAACCCAAACGGTTTTGCTACCAGTTCCAGCTAGCGTTTTTTGTAGATATTCAAAAGTGCACGGTTCGATTAACTAGTCCGTTGGGACCGTGCGAAACGAACCGGATGTTTCCGCGGGCGGCGAGAAACTCGGCATTCCGAGTTTCGCAGCAGACTGCGCAGGGCCAGACGCAGCGCAGAGCTGCCTTTAGCAAACGACCAAGCGGCGCAGCACAGTGCTGCTAAGCATCGAGCTGGACTCCACGGAAATTTATGATGCAGATCTCTCCAGTGAGTATCTCTCCGGCGGATGCCTTGCATGGCAACTGGGTGCGGTTTGAGTGCCCTGTAGAGCTGAATCATGGTAGCTGGGACGGCCCAGTCTACGCCTGGCTCCGGGAGCCTCGGTATGTCCGTGCTGACCAGTCGAACTCGTTCATTGTTGACGATTGCCGTCGCCACCCTGGATGGGTGTGCGATTGCGAAGACCCTACACCTCCTGCCAGGCCGGATGTCTTGGTGGAGGACTGGACGAACGCTGTTGTCCCGTACAGTCGCCTGACGCCACCCTTCGACAATCTCTTCGGTGAAAGCACGGATCGACCCCTCCTCCTTCTCTTCCGTTACGTGTGGTTTGTAGCTGCTACGTTACGGCAGGCAGCCGATCGAACCCAGCGCGGCTCGTTGAAGTGTTCCTCGAGGTTTACCTGAACGATCAAGTGGTAGCTTATCGCTCCGGCGACAGGTACACGTTCACGACGCAGCACGAGGCTACGTTGATACTGACTTCCAAATACGTCTGCATCGTGGTGGTCAGACAGCCTGTCACCGACACTCCCATATACGTGGGTTTGCCATGCCACACGGTGTGGATTCCATTGATTTCTCGCGAGGGGGTTGTCGTTGGCTGGTACCACGGAGTACCAATGCGCTCGAACCCCTAGCGCCGCGTTTTACGTATTCGTTCCTGGTGGAAAGGATTCCAGCTGCCTGACCTAGACGACGACGCACTGTAACAGTAGCTTCGGGTTCCTGCCGACGGGATCGGACACGCCGGTGGACTTGGGAGTAGCCCCATACCATTAGTGATAGAATTCTGCTGGATTATCCAGATTGTGCCGTTGGAGTTCACCAAGGCTAACGTCGGATCAGCTTCTGCCACAACACGAATTATCGCCGATGAAGCCAGCGATACTGAACGTCCCGCCGACATATCCGCAACCGGATTTTCGCGAGACAGGCCGCTGCCCCCAGACGACCCAGCCTTTTCTTGCTTGGACAGACTACCGCTACTGACCTCTCCTGCTCCTGTACAGTGGATTCCTTTCGCAGCGTTGAACGCTGACACTCCTCAGGTGGAGACTGTCGATTCTGGGTCAACCCACGTTGATGAACATCCCCAGGCGGCCGTACCATCGACCCGCCCTAGCCACGAAGTAGCACCGACCAGACGGGCATATTCCATAGGGTCGAACCCTCTGGTACCTAAGCTACCTTGGTGGCGCTAGATCAGTCCACTCAACAAATGGTTGCGCTAACCCAGCAACGGAGCATGGAGCAACGTGACCGTCAACTACCACCGGTGTCACCCACTGTGGAAACGGCACGACAAGCTCCTATTTCGTCGATCGACAGTATGGCGCCGCTCCCTCGCCCGGTGGCGAGGAGAACACAGCAGATCGACACCGTCAGGTGACTACGGATTCAGGACGAGGCTGGAGCCGAAGCCCAGGTCTACCACAACACCGGGATCATAGTAGAAGCCAACACCGGCCGCGTCTGCGTCGCCCCCCCCCGCGGTCGCAGCCGCAGTCGCAGTCCGCCACCACCCCACCGCCTGGCTCGTGGCCGCAGTCGCAGTCGGAGTCAGAAGCCACAGCGTCGTCACTCACGGGTGAACATTCTACCGGGTAGTACCCATACGCCAAGGTTCCAGGAGGCACAACAATTCAGACGTAGTAGCCATGGAGCACTACTATCGTCAAGTTTCGCTTCTGGGGGAAGTGTGACCAGGCCCGCCGATACTCGGACATCAGTCGTTACTCCCCAACGCTTTGATCATGGAGATAAATTTGTGATAGTCCTGATGATGATATCGACACCATGAACCCCTTACGTGGAGCCAGGCTCCGTTCGACGCATACGGCGGGGCTCGCCGACACGACATTTATTTCAAAGATAGGAATTATCTACAGCAGACTATCGAGGACTTGATGGCCGGCGCCACCACTTTCCGACCACCCGAAGCAGAACTACGTGTACACCAAGTTGCCCAAGTCAGACCTCGAAGTGAAGGTAAGTTTTCTACCTCTGCTCTTTCTTCGTATTGGCGAATGTCTTTGCTGGATCGTGTTTCGCCCATTCAAACCCAAGAGACTCTGCGGAACAGTTATCAGGTAACGAAAGTGACCGCTAAAATGCTGTTTTCTGTAAATTTCGGATCTCGTCCGTTGGATCACTTCCTGCTACCAGAGCACCATGGAAGTGGACGTTCGGTGGGCCACGATCCAGCCGGATGGTCGTCGGCGATACTAGCCCGGTGGTATCTATCATAACGATCTCTGATCTGCGCTCCGCACTCCGCATCCTGAAGGCGCTGTTGTCGAGTGGTACCCTCGTCCGGTGGCGGAGGTATTCCGCGCTGTATTCTCAAATTCGACGTCTTCGATGCTTGACAACGCTCCCCATGATCGGTTAGAGGTCACACGGAACCTGTACACCCAAGTGTTCATCAGCATCTTTCACGTCATTCGGGATGGCCAGCCTGCCTCCCGACTTGTCGATCCGTCGAATCTATAATGACATGAGGCTCTCCGGACTACAACAGGCGGGTGCGAGATAGACGAAGGTCTCATCCGTACGTGGCACCGCAACGAGACTTCGACAAGAACATCTTCTCCCTGCTCGGAGCGGCATGGATGTACTGAATCTCGACGTCGAGCGGGCTCAACCGCAATCCCACAGGTCATCAAGGCCCAGATTACCAAGATCAACAGCAAGTAAATCTGCATCCGCCACCAGACGGTGAAAGGATGCGACTGTCGGAACGAAATGAGCTCCTCCCACTGTCGGCTGCAGCATTTACACATGTGACTGGGAAAAATGGAGCGCTCAAGGCTGAATATCTAGGTCGAGCTGATTGAGGATACCGAGGTGTTGAGCAGTCTTGGGGTCCGTGTCTCCTTTATCTACACACTAATTTGCTTGCTCATTCACCTCCTTCATCTCATCATCATTAAATACCGACTGTGCCTGATGCACCTCGGCCAAACTCCATTACAGTCGTGGATCATAACATTGACACAGTGCCGTCCATAACTTCTGTTGTTTTATCCTTCGACGGTGGGGCCAGAGCCTCACAACATCGAAGTGCCCACGCCAGATGCATGTGGTCAAATACCGGTTCTTTACTTTGGTGGGCGGCCAGTGCCGCCTACCCTGGTGGTACGAACAACGCGATGGAAGCCCAAGGACTTCTATCGGGTTTAATGTGGCTGATTGAGAACCATCCTGACACCCCTACAAACATCATTGGAGATTCCGCTGTGGAGATCAGCATGGCACTTAAAACCGATCGAGTTCGGGCACTCAATTTAGCACCGTACATACGTACATTCGCGAGCTCATTTTTCAACTATGGGTGGTAACTTTACAAGCTGAACCGAGAGCGTTTAACACAGCTGCAGACGGCCTATACAACTGGGCATGGAACTGGAATTCCCCAATGCCTCAACATTCTCAGCACATGATAGCGAATGGCCGCCACCCATGCACTTGACGGTACACCCCGTACGGAATGGCTGTGTTTCCTAAGGATTTCCCGACAAACAAAGGTTTGACTACGCCCGGTGGTGTGTTCGTTGGGGGGTTGTCAGGATCGATTTACGCGCATCTCACATTTGATTCCGGATCGTCGTAAGCCGACGACCAGCGCAGAACATGCATTGTCGTCGAGACAAATCCACCATCGGTAACTACTACCGCTCGGTCTGAGCAATCTACGTTCGACGTACAGAATCATCGAGTGTATGTTGTCAACGGCATTACGAGATGTGTACCGCTGGGCATATTCAGGCGTTTCCAACAGACGAAACATCACATTTTTCCGGTGAATCGAGTATTCTTGAAGCCGTCGTCGGCCCAGCTCACAATTCCTGTAGATGATGTTAGGCTATTCAAGCGATCATTCGCCTGCCAGATGTGGGAATTGAGGGCGCTCTTTCTTCCTTCAGGGGTCAGACCCCAAAGGACCAGCGTCCCAACAAGGTCCTGTGGCCTAAACTATATCGGACGTATTTGGCTTCATACCCCGACCTTCCGCGGCCCTGTCAGATAGCTGAACAGGGTGTAGTTCCACACTGGTATTGCCCATCGGACATGTCGGTGTACGGCCGATACCGAAGAATTATCCAAGTGCTGAAAAGGGCTCAGCCATCGTCATATTTCAGCTCCTGACGGAGAATTATTGCGGACGGTGTATACTCGCAAGCATCTCTGCTCTAGCAGAGGAACCTGCGTTCCATTCAAGTGCCTTTGCTCTCGTTCCGTAACAGGACATTTCTATTTCGAAGGATGGTCGCATCATCCACGATCTTTCAGCTCCATCGGGAACTCAATCAACGATGTAACTAATTCAGACTGGACCTCAGACGCCCGATGACAACCGTACTCTCGCATCGCCTAGAGTTACGCCAAAGTACCCCACCCTACCATTTATGCGCTCGGAGCTGATATTGCGGAAACGTTTCTACATGTGCCGGTGCACGCGCGACATGCATCCGCATTTGGGGGCTCTAACCCTCGATCGCATAACGGAATCGTTTCGGGTACCGCTGTCTTCGGGTGGACGGCATCACCCGGCTACTTTGTCGTCTTTGGTAAAGCAGTTCGTCACTACCAACGCACGGAATCATCGTATGTACTCGGGTTCCCAGAACTATTCTGGATCTTCCAATGGATAGATGACATCGTCATCATCTAAGTGGATATGGGAGACAGACTCCTACGCGCGGAGCGACGCCTCAGAAACGCGGTTAAACTCGTGCTCGGTCCGGAGGCTGGCACGAAGTAAAGTATACAACCTGGTCGTCAAGCATTCACGCCGTCAGAATCGACTCCAACATCCCGGAACTCACTGTAATTATTCCTCAGAGGAAAATAGACAAAGTCAAACGTATCGTCGCAGAAGCTCTAGAGAAGAAGTTTCTAGCTCGCTCTACACTCAACAGTCTGGTGGGAGTTCTTCGCCACGTGGTGACGTTCATACCAATCGCCAAACCGTTCATACAGCGACTGATCAGCACTCAACATCCCGTCGAGCAACCCGGGAGTCCAGGAACTCCGATGACCGACAAACTGCGGCTTGATCTGAAGTGATGGCAGCACCTCGTTTTTCAGAACAAATTCGCCGGTGTTCCTATGTCTATGTTTGATACAGATCAACCAGAGGTGGGCGGAAGTGTGGTGAAGTGGATTCCGGGAAATTACAGACAGGAAGTGATCCGGTCAAGTGGAGTGGCAGGTATGCCTGGACCTGCAGTAACTACCGTGGATCCAGATCTGAGAAGGTATGATGGGTTCAGATCAACTGATTCTGGGGTGATTGGACCAATCTGGAGGGATCTATCTATAGGCACCTGATCTGGGTATGATTCTACCTGATCCAGACATGATTACTCAGGACCAATCAGGATCAAATAAACAAGGTATGTAATCAGGAGTATATATCATGATCCGAAGAAAAGCGGCTGCTGGGTAGGAAAGTATGTGGATCCAGATAGTAGAGGATAGGACAAATAAGGATCAAAGGCTTAGGAATAACAGAGAAACGAATTTGCATCATTGGACACAAGTGGTTGGTTTCTTTATTTGATCCACACTTAGTGTTCTACGGACACCTTGGATTAAGATATATATCGACACTACAAGGTGTTCCCGTATGAAGAATATTGTATTTAGTGTAGTTTGGATAACTAGATAATATATTGGCCAGATCCAACTACCTAATACTTATTCTATACGTGCAAGCTCCGGATCCACGGCATTCAGTGCTTGGCCGTGAAAATCCATCGATTGCTCAACCCCCCAAGATCCAGTCATCGGAGACTGTAAGCAACTCAAAGGTATCGCAAGATCAACAACCATCAACACACCAAGGGAACCTACACGGTCGGATCCTAGGTCCGCCACCGGTGATCCACGTTCGACTACTCATGTCGACTCCGGATCAACTTACCTGGCAGCAGAGCGAAGACTTTCCGCGATGTTAGCCACATCCCAGCGTATCGCCAACACATTCAAGATCTTCAACACTTGGACCTCTCCTGCAGTTACCGGAGGAGCAAGATTCAGCCCTACCGACGAGTACACAAGGTGAGGAAGTTCAACTGATCACGGATTAACAGGATTACCCCCTCCAATAAGCGGTGTCCTGGGCACAGTGGCAAGTCGGATCCAGCATTATCAAGAATTTTGCTGATCCCGCACCACCATAGATGGGTATCATTGCAAGGCACCTCCGGAATCAGCAGCCACGGCCTGACGCCTCGAAGGGTGGTACAATTCCCCTCCTGGACACCAACAACCGAATCAGAATTGGTAGCGGCAATCCTCGAGACTGTGACTGCATAGGTCCCGGTGGACAACAATCTATCCTCCTGGCGACATATCCGGATACATGTCCGATCCGCCTGTGAAGTCAGACTTCTCGAAACCATGTCTTGCTCAACCCCTGAAGGCCAACACGTCCTGAGAACGTTGACGTTGGCACCGGCCAGCAGACGTCTACGATTATCGGTGACCAGAGTCCTCGGGGGTCCCGGCGAGACACGTCAGTGTGACGTACACACCCAGACTCACCAGTGTTATGTCCCTTTCCGGCAGGGCGACTCGGCCGTATCACCAAAGCAACAGATCAGCTCAAATGCGCAAGTATCAATTCATCAACTGTACACACGTACCCTAAGAAGTTCCAGCATTGGACAGCGTTTTGTGAGGAGTTTCGATTCCCTGTCTGGATTGACGAACTTTCGCAAGAGAGTCAGGCACGAATTGTTGGCCTCTTCGCAAGGATGTGTTCTCTCGAAGGGCACAACGCTCATGGCAAAGGAAACAAATATCAAACCTTTGACGGCAAGATGGCAGCAGTTGCCTACGCCCACAAGAGCGAGCGGAACGCTCGCCTCAACTACAAGAGTCCGGAAATTGAGCTCATTGCTCAGGGCTATCTGCGAACCAACAGCCATGTCGACCGTAAGCAACCAGTTACCTCTCCCATGCTGTCCGAGATGCATCGGTTGTTACAACAGGAGCGCTCAAAGGAAAACGGAGACCAGCCAGACCCCCAGTGGGGTTCTGTCGTATCAGCGTTCTTCTGCCTCGACCGCGGCTCGGAGTTGTGGGGTCCGGCGGCCAAGGTGAGGTACTACCCACTGCGTGAAAGCATCAGATCTTACATTGAGGGATCGCTACGGAAGCCCAGTCGGACCAGGTACCGGAGAAGCCTATTCAGTTGAAATACTGTTCCGGTCTCACAAGGGCGATCGGGTACGCCAAGGGAACACGATTCGACACTACAAGTCTGGACAAGGTGTAATATATTTTGTGACTACGGCAGACACATGTTTTAACATCCGGAAACGCTGGAAGGCCGATGGCCGGTGCCTCGACCCGTACCTGACCTCCATAAGCATGACCACGATGATAAAGAAGAGCGACGTAGCCAAGCTCATCAAGAAGGCAGCTCGAACCCAAGGGGCAGACACGAACAATTTTTCGACACATTCCATGCTGATTAGTGGGACCTGTGCATTACTAGCGATGGGCAAGAGTGAAACAGTCATCCGACTAATGGGCCGTTGGTTCGCTTGGTGCTTCTCGGTCTACACATAACGGCGACTAGAGATGCTACGAGATGTGGCCAAACACATGATTGAAGCCTCAACGCGGGGGTGCCCGGACCACCAACTCGTCCAGCCACAGGGGGATGCAAGCAGCCAAGTGATGCAATCTAATTAAGCACCCACCCCACTCATGTCGTGATCCCAGCGAACTGAAGGAAACAAGCAGCTATACATCAAACCAAGCAATAAACCGTCCGTTTTAACAGTAGTAAAGTAAATTAAACATCGCCAAACCTGTTTGATCCGCGTTGAAAGTGCGAGTTGTCCCCATTTCAGCTGATATTTTCTTGAGGACTTTTGCAAATTATTCGGCTATTCGTGCAAGCTCCGGTGGTTGTATTTGGCCTTGCCTTGTATCGCGGCGGAAGGGGAAGCTGTGGCGTCTTTTAAAAACATTTTGCCAGCTCCATGAAGCCTCAAACGGCGCGATACCTGCTGCATGGGTCACATCCTGAGCCTGAAAGCGAATCATGATTGAGGTGACGGGCACACTATCCTCCCGCAACTCGTTGATCCACCTAACCAATTCTTCCTCTGCAGTAGCCGGCTACTCCAAGATGCCTGGTCCTCTTCTTTTCTCCTCCCCCAGGTTGCTCGCGCAACGCCTCTATAGCACGCCTCTTTAAGTGCCACGACAAAATTAGAGTCCGACGACTTTGAAATTTGGATGATGCTAGATTAGGATAAAACTTCATAATTGTTCTCGTAATATCACCGTTCTGAGCTAAATCATCCAGAACTCGCAGCTTTTTTTCAGCAGAAAATGAAGCTACGAGGTTTTCTTCGTTGCTCGTCCCTGACCATCCGATTGGCGTGGTCTTCGTTTTGGGCGGCGCTTCTGTGCAGGGGATTGGTGGAAATGCAGAATAAAATTATATTGATTTTGTATGTGACGTGGCTAACACACTCTGCTGACGACAAGAGTGTCAATGAGTTTGCAGTGTAGTTATGCTGGTATGGCAAATTTGGGCTCTTCATGCTAAAACTTTTGTGGTGTAGTGTCACAATTCTAATTGCCGCAGGTGCACAAACAGTAAAGTGATTGATATAGAGTATGTAGTATTGAGTGATTTTTCTTTAGGAGAGTTGTGTACGCAGTACGCAACGCTCGGTGGAGCATGAATGCTGAGTTTGAAGCTATCATATTGGTAGGTCGACGTAGCATCTCCACCGTTTTCTAATGAAATAAGATTCTCCTTAGATGTTGTCTTTATTGATAACAACGCCGATCAGCTTAACTAATCAGCAAGTCGACTAGCCCCACTCTCTCTATAGGTTGAATTATTGATAAAGTAGATAGTTGGACATGATAACATTATTTTAATGGTAGCGCTTTCGCTGCGAGCGGATGATATAATTCTTATTAAAAGTCAAACTTAAACGACTTGAACTTCTTCAAAATCGGCACGCCTGCGGAGCTTCAAGAGCTCCACAGGTTTACCGATTTTAGTATTCATAATTATTGGTGTTAGTATTGCTTATAGTTTGCCTTACAACCGTTTATTATCATTTTTAGGTCCCATAGCAAAGCGAAAGCTTTGCTATAATAGCGCGGTCCGCATCAACTAATAGTATGCAATAGGCCGCAGGTGCAAAAAGTGTAATATTTGCGAATTATGCAGCTGAGGTGTGGATATCTGTGTTATATCCGGGACAATTCGGCATGGCACGAACGGCCCTGTTATAGTTATAAATCCCCATATCTAGGCTATATCGTGATATTTACGACCATAACCTCGTCTTTTTGAGTACGATTCACGAGCAACGATACAAGTCAAAAATACTCAATAAATGTGTGTCGTGTAGGACACGATAGAATTCTCACGTTCGGGTGAGTTC
>NBNE01001034.1:0-15182 GCA_002215365.1 Phytophthora megakarya | reverse complement strand
TGCTTCAACGGCGAACAGTATGGCGGTGACTTCGACTTCTCCATTAATTTCCCACAACTTATGATCATTCTTGCTGTTCTCACAGCACCAGTCATCCCCATGACTTGGTATTTTATCAAGGAGGAAAAGAAGCCTCGTGTGAACTTCAAGGGCTACATGATGGAACTTTGGGAGCTGATCCAGAAGCGGGCGATGTACCAAGTCATATTTTTCAATTTCTTCCAAGGTATGTTCTCCAGCATTTCGTACACTGCCAGCTCCCCCGTCCAATCCTACATGGTCGGTGTCACTCCTATTAACAGCATTCTAAGCGACATCTTCGGTAACTTGTTGTTCATGGCTGGTATTATGGCTACGTCCAAGTGGGGGTTACACTGGAACTGGCGATTGATGATCGTGTTCACGGGTGTGTTTGTCATGATCGTCGATGGGATTACGACCTTCATCACTGTATGGGATGTATTCCGTAGTCAGTGGTTCTGGCTCGGTTTACCTGTTGCAGTGCAGCTCCCATACGGTGTCGGCTGGATGATTTCGACGTTTGTTATCGTTGAGCTATCGGGTATTGGCAACGAAGGTGTCGTCTACGGCCTCATCACTATGGTTTCCAACTTGTCTTCTCCTTTTGCGACTGCTATGACGCTGGTTATTGACCAGCCGTTTGATTTGACCACGGAACGTATCCAGGCCGATGACAAGTCCATCCGTACGGACATCACGTACGCGGTGATCATCATGTACGCTATGACCGCATTCTCGTGGGTTTTCCTAGTGTTCTTGCCACCCCAGAAAGAGGCTACGCAAGAGCTTCTGCGTACCGGAGGCAACAGCAAACTGATGGGGATTTTGACTGTGGCATATCTCACGTTCGCGTTTGTGTGGTCGCTGATGACCAACATCATGGCAATGTTCGACAGTACTTCGTGTCTGATGATTGCTGGCGGTAGCGGCTGCTAGATGGATCAATTTATAATCTCTTTGTGCTTTGATATTCAGGCAGCCGTTTAAAATGTCAATTATCCCTGCCTTTCTGTTTATTTTCGTTGTTCCATACGTAGTTAATTCTTCACGCCATCACTTTATATTTTTTGTCAAAAAACGTATAGAATGTTTATGGTAATTTATCCGAAATTTATTTACCTATAGATTTTATTTAATCCACAAGATAATCCAGAAGATAAAGTTTTCTGATCTACAAAATAAGCGAAACTGCTGCTCACATTCGAAGCTACTGTACTGCACAAGCTTTCATCAACTCAACCTCTTATACAATATAGGTAACACGCCTGGGTCATGGTTTACTGAGCGTACTCCTATTTGATACAGGAGCTGGTTTTGCCCTGACTGAAATACGTAAAGTTGTACCCGAGGTCCGTCAAATTTGTTGCTACGGACAAGCTACGATAGCTTCACAAAGCGATATATCATGTCTGTTCATTCATTTCAGCAAAGCTAGAGATGAAAATTCAGGCGTATGAGGCACAATGGACGATGTCATCAGAAACAAGAACGCGCTGTCAAGTGATTTAAAAAAGTAGCGAACCGGAGAGCACTATTTGTAACATCGCTTAGCGTTTGGATCCTAAAACGGCCATGCTTTTTGAAGTCTTTTTGTGTATGCGTCGTCTTTCAAAGGCATGGTAGCCCCCCACAGATCGAAAATGGTGGTATCCCAGTCGTTTGTCGCCATGGCATTTCGAGCAGCGTCAGGAAGCTGGTCCCATGTGATGAGATCCTGGAATTTGCCCTCTTTCTTGGTCACTCGCAACTCGGTAGAGCCGGACATGAATTTGTTATGATATCCAATCTTGACACTTGAACCGTTGACGTATTTCTCTTTCAAAGGTACGTGATCGTTGTACCACAGTCCTTGAGAAAAAATTGAGACTCCGAGGATTGTTGAGTTCAGGGAAAGCTTGTCAAGCCAGACGATGACGGATTCGAAGTTATGGCGATGACCAAATGGTCTTAACTCCACGAATTCTCGTCCTCTTGGAAAGTACCATACATACATGACGGCACCGATATCTTTGAACTCTGTAGAACGTGCATAAATCTGAGATCCCAGTTTCGAACCATCGCAGCCTTCTGAACTGCTGCCAAGCTTGAAGACCCACGGTAGACCTTGGCTAACAGATCCGTCTTCCTGCACCGCGGGGTACGGTTGACAACCATCGGTAACCTTGAGCAGCGGCTTGTATTTGAAAGCAACTTTGTCAGACTCAGTTACTGGTTCGATCTCACCAAAAGGTTGGACTTGATCGTATGGAATCGATTTACTCAAAACCACAGTCAAGAACGTTGATAAAAGAGTGACGAGGAGGAACCAGCGCATTAACTAGAGTTTGCTGATATGGGAGCTTGTTGTCGATGAGGAGAATTGAGAACTGAGCACTCCAAGCGAAAGTCAAGGCTGAGAAAGGGGTGGAGTACAAAGTTTTACTCTTAGATAAGTGGTTAACCTGGCCTAATCAGCTTACCTCAACCCGTTTCTTGCAGATTCTGGTGACCAGATTCCAGTTTCTCCCGGTGCTTACAAGATGATGTGAGAAATGAGCTGCCAAAGAAAAACTATAATCTTGGTAGTATTAACACAGTGTGGTACAATTTGTACCGGTACGCTCTACTGTTTACGGTAAACTTTCTGGCTCGAAAGTGGACAGCGAATCACTGGGGCGATATCCATCTTAACGATATACGAAGTGTACATACTAGCGCTTTGGGCACCCGCGCAGCGGGCGCTGACGTCATTGTTAGTCCCAGTTGTAGGACTGTTATTCTCGGAATGTTTTCTGCTCTAATACACAAAAATTATGGTACATTAAAAACCAAAGTACACACAGTTACGATGTAATTTACGGTATTCTCCGCAAAGTTCAATTTTTAGTTTTATTATACTATTCTATGCTACTTATATTATTGTCTCTGATTAAATTACTTCGAAAGAACCTGGTCGTAGTTCATCGATCTCTATTAAATATTGCACACATTGCCATGTATTGCTCCTTCAACGCAAACGCTACAGCATTGCTGCGTGTGCTTCCATCGTGCCACTTGCATTTTGGCCTATCCGTGGCATACTGTACTTCGCGAGCATCTGCATGTTCAACTAAGCTGAGCTTCATTTTACATGCGGGGCTGTTGCACAGCGCGGCCCAGGAAGCTGTCTAAACCGCAAATCAAATACATGTAACAGGTTTTAGCGTATCAAACTCGAAAAGGTATTCAATAGGACTTTATAAGTAGGATTCGCCTACATACATACGGCGAACACCAAATAACCCCGCACTGTATCAATGGCAAGTTCATATTCGTGGTACAACCTTCTATCATAGCGGATGATAGCCAACGAAACTGACCATCCTCGCTCGTTTACAGTAGATGAAGGAACACTGCATTTGTTCTTATTATCTATGTTACTATGCGCTGATAATTGTAGGTAATTGCGTTGCCAGCGGATTTGGCAATTGCTGCATGAATTTGTGTTTGCTACTATGTAGTTACGGTAACTGAAAATTAGAGTGATGCTCAAACGATCGGAAATTAGAGAAACAAAAGCACTTAAGCTCCACCGTTTCTATTTAGACATGGTAAGCTTTTTGGGGAGCTCCAGTGTCGAAAGAGCAACGGGCAGCGAGGACTACCCCGCTATCCAACACACCAGCAGCAGAGCTACCAGCACCAACGTGACGTCCGTACGCCCCGCGGCAACGATAGTGCCGCCGCTGCACCCAGCCATCGTGCCAATTCCTACGAGGAAAGGTGTCAGATGTTGAGACATAACTCTTTGAACGGCGAACAATCAACACAGCTGGAATAAGAGGTTCGGCCAACCAAGATCAGGAACTGAGGGCTCACCAACTGCTGATCAAAGAAGGGTAAGATGATGGCATCCCTGTCGAGATTCTGTTGGGCAGCGGCGCAGATAACAATATGGTGCGCTTGGGCCTAGCTACTTAAGTGCTGCGACGCAAGAAGGCAAACCACAGAGCGTTTCGACGGCTCGAAGTGGGCCAACGAGGTGCAAACCGATATTATGTTTGAAGGGGGTATCAGCTCGAAGCTATGCTATTTTCGGAATGGGACCTCCCCGCTACGCACGACGTAATTTTAGGCAAGCCATGATTTTCTGGATTCAACCTGACCCTCAACGGGCACACACGAGGTTATTCTCGATTCTGACCTATTGGACCCTTACTGGTTAATAGACGATGCGGAGCGGTTTTTTATGGCCGAGGAAGCGAAGACTACCGGACTGACAACGTGTTAACCGGTTTTGGGCCAGAACAACGCTCCGGACGACGAGGACGACGGAGTTGCGGGAGGCGATGTCCCCGCTGGCGCTAGGGGGCGCGTTGTCCAGTGGCTCGTCGACTACGGTCCCTGCCTCCACTTCGCCGACACTGACTCCACCAGCAATTGAACGCCTGCTGTATCATTATGTGGACTGGTTTCCGGCCAAACTACCCAAGGAGCTGCCAGTATCCCACCCAGTTGAAATTTAGCGGACTATAAAGGCCGACGCGCATCGAAGCTCGCGCGCTCTGGTTCAGCTGTTCAAGGAGGAGCAGGACGCACTACAGCTCTTTGTGGACGGATTACTGCGCAAAGATGTCTGGATCGCCGTGTGTATCGAGCATTTTTGACGGATTACTGCGCAAAGATGTCTGGATCGCCGTGTGTATCGAGCATTTTCGCTGTACCAAAGAAGGACCCGACGCCAGGCAAGGCTCCCTCGCCTGCAGATTGGCTTCGATCCGGAAACTCGCCGTTACCGGTACGCTGGGTGGTGGACTATTGGTATGCCAATTCACAGACGGGAATTTCACAGATTCCGCTGCCACGTATCGAATATCTTTTCGATCGTATGCAGGCTGCCGCTTTTTGTCTACGTTGGATTTGGCGCAGGGATACTATCAAATGCGATTAGAGCTCTCGAGCCACAAGTACACAGCGTTCAGGATGGACACAGAGACATATCAGTGGTGCGTGGCCCCTATGGGACTAGCGGGGATGCCAGGCGTGTGGTCTCCCTGATGCGACTGCTATTTGGAATCTTTGATTTCGCGGTCGTGTACCTGGATGATTTGTGTATTTTTTCGCGGATGGAGTCGAAACACCTCGCGCATGGGCAGCGGTGTGCAATGTACTGCGCTCACAAAGGCTAAATGCGCGACTTTCTAAGAATCATTTTGGGTGTACGTCGGTGGACTTCCTAGGATATACGGTGTCTGGAGGCGGTCTACGTGTGGATGGACGCAAGGCACGCACGATCGAGACGTGGCCGGTACCTGCGTCAGCGAAAAATCTACAGAAAATCCTGGGGTTGTGTGGGTATTATCGCCACTTCATTGGTGAATTTGCGGATATTGTCCTGCCACTCAGCAATTTACTGAAAAAGGACGCAGCGTGGTCATGTACAGAATCGCAGCAACGCGCCTTCCTACATCTGAAAGCAGCGCTACAGCAACCCTGGTACTGTCTCTTCTCGACCATGAGAAGTGCTTCGTGGTAACGACGTATGCTTCCGGTTATTCTTGTGGTGCGATACTATCCCTGGTACACGACGGTGTGGATCACCCGGTGACCTTCCTGTCGAAGAAGCTATCTCGTCATGAAGTCAACTGACCGACCCACGAGAAGGACTTATTTACTATCAAATTAGCTTTGAGCAAGTGACGTCACTATTTGTACGGAGTGGAGTTCGACATCTTCACAGTCAACAACGCGTGTAAGTGGTTCCTGAATCGCCCGAACGTATCGGGTAAACTTGCACGATTTCTTTGACAAATATTCATTTGTGCTTCATCACGTTAAAGGCTCTAGTAACGTCGTGATGGACGCGTTGTCTGGGGTGGAGCGGTCTAGCAGCGGCTCCGGCAGGCGACTCTACTCTTCCGTTGACAAAGCAGTGGCAGTGCTGCCAGCGGACCCGCGCTTCAACCTCGTGGTGCACACATACACGCTGAATTGTCAGAGCTCCGAACATCATACAGCCAAGGTGATGGTACTGGGAGAGCTTTCAATTCGTGACTTAAGTCTTCTCTGCGATGCATCTGCTTTTTCGGTGGGAAAAGTAGCTCTAGCATGTACGATTGGCGTGTCATAAGCTTTAACAAAATGTACGCATTGCAGCTAACGATGATCAACGTGCAGCTAGGCAAAGTCACAAAACTGAAACCCCTCCGAGGTTATTGCCGCGAGCCGCTCTACTAGGACAACATCAAGGCATCGACACGGACAACGCATGAGCTCGTAGAAATTGGGAGGATTCGCAAACTGGACGATTTTCTTTTCGTTGTCTCGGAGGAACGTGTGCTGCGACGCTATGTGCCAATTAGTCGCGAGCTACGCACTGCCCTAATTGCCGACGCGTATGATGGCTCTGTGGCAGCGCATACTGAAATTCGATGAACGTAGCCCACATTGACTCTGTGGTACTTTTGGCCAAGTCTGGCGATCGATGTGAAGGTCTATGCGCAAAGCTGTTCAACCTGTATCCGCTACAAGTCAAGCAGCCTGCGCAAATTGTATGCTAATGCCGCTGCCAGTTCCTCGTGAATGCTGGGAGATCGTGGGAATGGGCTTTGTGACGGGCCTACCAGTTTTGAGAGGTTTTGATGCCATCCTCGTTGTCGTTGATCTCCTCAGTAAGCGACCGAAGTACGTGCCGACACACACGACGGCCATGGTAGCCGCGACGGCCCGAGTCTTCTTTGATGCCATTGTCAGTAACCATGATCTACCTAAAGGAATTGTCAGCAATCGCGATCCGAAGTTCACCAGTTCCATGTGGACATAACTCATGAAAATTATGGGGATCAAATTGCGTATGACGATTTCTTGCCGAACACAAGCGGACGGCCAGGTAGAACGACAGAATTGCACGTTGAAGGATGCTCCGAGGTGCATGGTATCGCTGCACGGTACCGACTGGGTCGACGTTCTGGGCACGGTGGAATTCGCTCACTTGACGCTGGTGAGCTCGTCAACGAAGATGTCTCCCTTCGAGATCGATACTAGCCGTGTCGCTCGAATGCCAATCGGAGCTACTACTACACGCAACGAATATACGATAAATGCAAAAAAAATCACCGTCGTATTATGGCTCAAGCGCAGCAAAATCTGGCAGAGGCCCAAGATTGACAGCGCGCACAGTACAATAAGAAACGGTGTATGCCGTAGGCGACGTTGTGATCCTGGCAACCAGTAATTTGCCGTTGGAACACGCAACCACGGGCACAAGCTTTCAGAAGGACGAGTTCGCTCCGAATGTCGTCGGGCCGTTCAAGACCATCAAGATGGTCAATAACAAAGTCGCATAACTGAGCTTACCGCGCGGCATGAGTCGTTTGCACGACACCTTCAACATTAATGTTCTTCGCTCTCATGTGGAATCTCCGGCGATATTTGTGGATCGTCTGCTGTCTAAAGTTTCCACGATCGACTTCCTCCCTGGCGACACCGACGCAGACATGCGCGTGGTCAAAGCACTGGTGAAGAAGCGTCAACGGAACCGTCGCACTAAATACCTAATCAAGTGGCAGAACCTGGTCTTCAGTGAGAACACCTAGTAACGCGAGCAGGACATTAACCATGTCTAGCTCTGGTTCTCCCTGCTGCGTGCTTGCCGTGAGTCCCAGCTCCAGAATCGTCATGGGAGGATGTAAGAATTGCACCGCGCACCTTGTGTCTTTGGAGCCTGTCGCCGGCAGTCGAATCCCCCCTTTGTGAACAGAATGCCTCCGTCCGAACGGAGAAGCTGTACACGTCGCCCGAGCACTCGAATCTGATGCTGAGGACACGGGATTACTTTCACAATCAAGGACAAGATTCAGAGGTACGATGTAGGCATTGCTAGTCAGGTATGGGGCCCAAGATTCAACAGCAGAGCTCCTCTGCTACCACCCAGTCTCGCAGTGATAGCAGTCTTTACCTACAATCTCAATCTCACTTTCAAATTGCCTCACCTTCAACACTTCTCCTAAATAACTATACACACCTAAGCTTCGCCTCGCATCATTCCTCAATCTCCGCCCTTCCTCGCCGTGCCGTACCCAAACATAACATTCGCGTTTTGTATTGTCCTAAGTTTCGTATTGTATAATGCATATGGTAACCCCAATTTTACGTCTCCTTTTCAGTATCGTATATTTTTTGCTAAATAGTCCGCATTTCAATTCCTCTCTGTGCTACAGCAGCGTTTACTACAAATAGTAAAGTCTACGCCATATATTGACTGTTTAATTCGTATTAAAGTAGTTGGTTTTGCTCACCCACTACACATATTTATTGTGCACTGTAGTGGTAATACGTTTAGTTTCCTTTGCTTGCATTTTGTATGGCGCTGATCTATCTACCTTGTTTTGTATACATGCACAATACGCTGCTATTTTGCATGCTTTACAAAATTACCCACAATATACATATTCTGTTCTACCTATTCAACTTTTCCTTCTTCTATTCCATTCTATTCTAACTCTATGCTCTAACTCTAACGATGTCGCCAAAAGTCAAATATTCTACTAACCGTAAACTATATTCTATTCTTGTCCTAATGCTCAATCCTATTCTAAATGTGGATTTGACGAAAGACGGTACTCGTCATCTGGAGGTTTTTGTTGCGCGATTGTGAGAACGTTTTTAGCCAACCATACTGTGGTTTTTGGTATTTTAGCCAATGACAAAAAACTGTAACACCTTGTGTGACAGACATCGGATCCATTATAAGAGAGGAGACTAGCGTTTTGGGCACCCGTTACACAGGTGCTGTGGGTGGTACAGAGTTTGTTTCTGTTTTCCTTACCTGCACAACACTGTGAGGTACTTTTGTTTAGACATCGATGAAACTATCATAATACGTCAGTTTAGCATCTGTACTGCGTGAATTTGTGAAACTTTATTCCGGATATCTTAGATGAAGTTACCTGTGACGTCAGGTTGTGTGGTGTACTCAAATTCGAGGCTTAGGACGACTGTCGGACAACCTGTAAACTTCTACAAACTTTAGGTTTCGCCCTAATGTAAAATTTCTGTCGGTGACGGATTGTTTGTTTTACATGCGTCGTAGGCTACAATTTCTTCGAATTGTAACACTCCTCTCACTTACCATTTTGCCTTTTCTGCAGTCTGCCAGCAACTCCGACCACCCAACCAGCTCTAGTCAGCAACGTGCACTCCAAGCTCGCTCGTCGGGTATCTCAGACGCACTACCAACCCGGCTTGTACACCGACTACAGACGGCAGCTACTACTACGGTAATGATTACGACGGCAGCAACTACCGCAGCTACGGTAGAGTTGATACGGTTTCTACCCCGACTACTTCTCGCTTACAGCAACGGTAGCTAGCTAGCTAGCGTGACAAGAACCGTGACTATGATTACTGCTACTACCCAACTATCCCCTCCGGCTACGTCAACTTCAAGGGGCTACAACAAAATTTTTGGTTACCCGATCACCGCGACGGCTAGAATGGGATGATTCCTAGTTAAGTAACGACTGGCTTTAACGCTTCAAGTGACCTGTTGTTTCAAAGTCTAGCAGATAGATTTGAGCCTCTGCCTTCACTTGGAGGATTAGTCTCGACTGATATGAATACATGTACGTTAACTTAAGACCTGTACTGTTGTTATTTCTACGAAATTTGTGTATATACCAGCTTCATTTCGTTTAGGATGACATCTACTGCATATGGTTTAGGATGGTACTGGATTTTATTCAAAAACATGCACTACTATAAAGTGCTATAACCTGAAACATATACGGCAACGGTTAGACTTTTCAAAACGAGCATAGCAATGATGGCAATGTGCATGTCTTTCAAATGCATTTGGGATTTGTCTAGCTCAACTGATATGTTATTCAAAAGTAACGTCGTTCCTAACCATTTTACTTCCCTTTTATGCGTTTTGCTGGTGCATCAATAGAAATCTTCCCATGCATAACCAATGCGCATACTACTGGCGGCCAATACCAGTCACGAGGTAAGAAAAATATGGGCGCCATCGCCACTGCAGGAGTCCGGTAGAGTTTGAAGGGCAGTAGTGCTAACCGCAGTTAGTCACACCTAGACCATTTTGTGTGTGAGGTTTCCAATTTTATAAGCACAAAATAGTTTCAAAGAGATAAAAGTGCAATACAAATACTTCCTATTTAAGCGACCAGTTTCATTAGTTGGAATATTGTTTGGTGTGTATTGCATATTACCAGCAGTATATTATACAAAAACTGTTTTAAAATACCAGCAACCTCAACACAATACAATGTAATGATTGCATAGTTTGTTTGTGGCCATTTAAAGAGACACTTGATGATAGATAATCTAGTATTCGTCCTTTACATCCTTGCTGTACGTTATTTCTTTACATGTTGTTTATTGTAATATACGGTAAGAGACAGAACCTGTAGACTTGCCATTTCAGCATCGCCCAGCTCAAACAAACCTCAGTGAGACTAATTTCCAAATGGTCAACAATGGTCAAAAATGGACAAAAATACTTGCACACAAATTAATATCTCTAAAAATGAGCGAGGCTAATTTCCGAATAAGCTATTTTGCACAACAGACTAATTGTAATTCAATTAAGTTCGAGATTGGAATTATGAGGAAAAGGCTACTTTTGTAATTTCGGGAAAGTAGTATCGAGTCGGAATGATAGGTTGGAGACGATTTGATGCGTGAGAAATGTTTATGTGCGCGGGATCAATAAAATGTCAACAAAGAGGTTGAGGCAGTAAGAGAGGGGCGGGAAGGAAGGAGAGAGTGATGGACAGACGGCCGTTTATGCGCATACTAAGTGTAATATCTCTTAGTATATTAACAAACCTGTCCTAATTGAAAGTTGCCGTGAACAGAAATTTGATCAAGTTGAAGAGATAATACCGGAAACACAAATGTACTTCTCACAAGCGTCACAGTGGTTTGCCGCTCCTAACCTTCCATTACAGGGCTAAGGCACGTCATGTACAACTTGGTCGCGTTTCTAGACCCATCGGTCATTGGTACCATTCCAGATGTCTGTAGATTCGGGTCTGTACGTCTCCTTGATCGATACCCGGGGAGGGACTTGCAAGAATTGGTGAATTTAAACCGATTTATGGGACCTGCCACTGGGAGATTAACATTTGGAACCAACCTTTAAAGCGTTACTGTTAAGGTAAGACTTCGGTTAAGACTTGCATTTCACTGACGAATCCTGTAAGAAGCGTAAAGGAAGTACCTTCTTTAATCTAGTAGTAAATGAGGGTACAAAGTGGGTGTGCACTTGATTACCCAAACTAGTATTATAACGCATCATCAAATGAAACTCGCCATCATCTACAACATCAACCTTTCATTTTTCGATAAAAAGAGCTGATCGGAAACACATCAGCTTTCAAGAAATTCTGTCGCTTAACAATTAGAATTCACTTCAAAATCAAGCACTCATGCTTGGTTTCTTCTTAAGATACAGGATTTGATTCTTGCAGAGATACCTGGCGATATACTTACTGCGCATGTTTAGTAGATGGCCGAATTCCTGGAGAACAACAGCTCTCTTGCTTAGTGGAAAACCTTTTGCAGTTTCTCGAAATGTTTTAGCTGTGGTGAAGCGGACCCAGAAAAATCTACAATTGATGGGTCCTGATCTAATAAGATGGGGCTAGGGTCGACACTGGTCTTAACGTGGGACAGTGAATGGGCAGGACGGAAGGGGTGATCTGAGTGGATTACCAATGGACGACCTATGTGACACATACAAGGTTCCCCGACCCGGATCGACCTAGATCGATCTGTGTAGCACACACAATCGATCTTTCCAAGATCGACCAAGGGCGAATGAGTGGCAACCTTTGATCTGCGAGCTTTGGCGGTCGATCTTCGATCTCCGATCTTTGGTGGTCGGCCTTCGATCTGCGATGACCGACGGTCGATCTGTGGCCTTCGATCTGCGATCTTCGACGGTCGATCTTCGATCTACGAACTTGTGTGATGTACCCAGTTCCTGATACAAGACGAGCATGGCTGATATGGGTACAAGGACGCTGTGACTACGACATGTAGGTACGGTTTAGGAATGAGTGTCTGTGCGGATAGGCTAGGGAGAGATAGGCAGACTTCATAATGTTCTTTGGACCCCTCACATTGGACCCCTTCTCTTCTTAAGCCACGTGGCACTCCATACCAGGCAGGGAACGTATATTGGCCCTCCTGACGACCAAGGAGACACCAGCGCACACGAAGGGAAGACGAACAGTTGTGATATTTCTTGTCCATTGAAAGGTTACACGAAATACGGACATAACAAAAAACTATAAAATTAAAATAGCGATTGGTTGGGGTGGGTTTGATTTGTATATATTTGAAGTCAATAGGTAGTCACAAACCAATATAAATTATTACGCTTTGCATCGAGTTTGTCCTCCTATTTACTGCACTGATTAGTGTTCGTATTTAGTGGTAAATCATAGGTTTTGTAACAGAGGGGCTGTTTGAAATCGTGATTTCATTAAGGGTTAGTATGACTTTCTAAAAGTGTCAAACCCATGTTATCCATACTAGATAGGCTAGATCATGCACGAGATGTCTTTTGTGTGCACCATTACTGAATAAAGATTATCCCCCATTTATAGCATTTCATAGTCGAGTGTGATGTATAGCTAACTAATGCACAATAAATCACAAATACGATTTACAACCGAGAGTGCCAAAAAGTCTGCAAAACACAATACGTATGGTACCTTAAGGCAAAAAAGCACATCTCGATCGTAAAGTTGATCATTGTTGCGTCTTCGTTAGATGATAACGAAGACACGACGGTGATCAATTTTATGATAGGACATCTAGGTTAACACTCGGGTATCGAGGTGTGATGCAACTTGCTGCTTTACATGCACAACTAGAACATAATTTTCTGTTTTCCTCAAGAAATATAAGTTGGGTCTGGTTATGCAAGTCTACAGTGCGGTAATTGACAAGAGTCATCACAACTTTAGTAGCAGTTAACGTCATTGTGCACATCAAATATTCGGGTGCGTTGTTAGATTGTTAGGGGTCTAAAGTTCGTACAAACGTCGTAGAGTAAATTAACGAATTTGCAGAACTTGAGTTTTTACCTTAAACAAGAGTTGAAAGT
The DNA here is from genome assembly GCA_002215365.1 of Phytophthora megakarya. Taxonomy (NCBI): domain Eukaryota; phylum Oomycota; class Peronosporomycetes; order Peronosporales; family Peronosporaceae; genus Phytophthora; species Phytophthora megakarya. The sequence continues at coordinate 2,065 of NBNE01001034.1, read as the reverse complement.
CAGTAGCACATGGATACCTATCTTTTCACCACAGCTATAATATTGAGACCCCACAACGCTTTTTGAACCTGACTCTTACATGTTCATGACTTGTAGTACTGAGTTAAACTCACGCCAGACATGTCCTCGGATCCTTTCGTATTTTGCCTGGAATTTGGAACAACATCAAGTTGGAAACGTCTTTGTTTAGGTTGAAATTGTCTTTATCCCATGTCAAATCCCAGAATTTTCATTCTCGACAACAGCAGCTTCTTGTACACAGTACCCCCGTCACCAGTGACAAACCTGATGCACGACAATGTATCTCGAGGGATATTGTCCATTCGCGTTGATCGTAGGCCCACCCATTTCGTGATAAAGGTCTGTGCTGGGCGCAGGTGTCTTCGCGCTTTTCATTCATTTCGCAAACACCATCATACCACCCAAGCGTTCATTAGAATCCAGATTGAGAATGCGTTGTTCCTTCTTCTTCCTAGCTGTCGCTATAGCTTTTCTCTCAACCAGTACCGTGTTATCCCACAACAACGCGAACTTGCCTGGGACGCCATTGAAAGAGCTTCATTCTCCATGTGGAGGCCAGAACGAACGTGGTCGACTTCTACGCATCCACGAACGGGTTAATGAAGATAATGGCGAAGAAGAAAGAGGGGGCGGATTAGATAAGCTTCTAAACAAAGTTCGGTATCAGTCCAAGGGTGCACATCGTGCAGAGGATTTAAACAAAGTGGCCATGGCCAGGAACTATTTGCAAGAAAACCCAACTCTGTTTGAGGCGATCCGAAGTGACCACGCCAAACGTTACGAGACGTACTCGATCTGGAGAGGGATGGAGGATCATAGTGGCGACGTCAAGCGAGCAATGGAAGCCCATGGTCTCGACCCAGACGAGGTCAGCAAATTCGTCAAAGAGTACAAGAACTTCCAGCCAGCAAAACTGCTGTTTTAGGGAAGCTTTTTCTTAGACATAGCTCCCTTAGGTGTGCTAGGGCCCGGCATGTCCGATACAGCACACCACAATACAACCGTGGAACCGTGGTGGAATATAATCGTGTTGAATCAATTGGTTTAAAAGCTCGTCGGACTTTGCAGCTTTTCGGTCTCTTCAGGCAACGTGTTGTCATGAACAACTCCATGTTGACGATAAAGAAAGTAGACGGCAACGACACCGTGTTGCATTCGATAATATGGTAAAAGGTGACAGTGCACGCTACAGTAGACACGGTTTGACGACCGGTTCCCAACAGTTATCTCGTCTTGTCATACTACTTCCTAATAAAGTAGGCCAATATCTTAAGCAATTGACTGGGTCATTTACACACACTTAGCACACACGATCCAGACGATCGTGGGCAATTTTTTAAGCAAGGGCACCAAAGTTTTGACGTTAGCATTTCTGGAGACCACATCAATCGGATCGTTGCATTCTATCACTCGTATTTAGCTGATCGCGCAGTTATGGTCCCGAGAAAGATCATACTAACGATCGACGTTTGCTCCTCACCTCATCTCATCATTCCTGGTTTCGAGGACAAGCAGGTACAGGAAGAATCAATTCCATTCGTACGCTTCGACGTAGTCGATATAATTGTTAAATTCACTTCGAAGGTAGAACAATCGATCCAAGCTCGGATTGCTAAATTTGCCGTTTTTTAGATTCGGAGCCTTTGATCTACCAATCACGTCGTGATTTTCAAGCCACTTCAACTTGAAAACTACTTGAAAACTAAAATTGACTTCAGGAATGTAAATTGTATCGTCAATAGTACCCTAGCCCAAATACCATCACAACACTCAACCAACAAACATTTCCCCGTCATCACTAAACAACCAGCACTCGTTGAAACGCTCCAACCTGCTGCAAATCGTGTCAAGTCAACAGAATGCGTGGCTACAACACTGGCGATCTGTTTCCTGTGTAATTCGATCCATCTGTTTTCGCAGGTAGAGAATGTTTGTAATACCGCTGAGGTTTTTCCACTCTTTCATAAGGTTTTTCATTTCTCGAAACTAAACGGCGCAGGCCATTTCCCAACAGCGACGGCATCAAGAGGAGGCGGCGGAACGA
>NBNE01001033.1:0-15184 GCA_002215365.1 Phytophthora megakarya | reverse complement strand
TTTTGCCACACTGGGGCGTGGCGTGGCGGCACCCCAAGACAATTTAGCCGCTCAGTACTCGCACCGTCGTAATGATTTCTAACCTCCTCAGCACATTTGGCAGGAAAGACCTGCTGATCCTTTTGCCGTTAACACGGGATATTCCTCGAACGCGTTTGACAACCACCTACCCATGATCTTGATAACCAAACGATCGGCACCAGCGTTCAGCAAAGCTGTGGCTCCTCCAATGCGCACAGAGTGTGTGGAAAATCTGGCCTGATCCAGGCCGAGCCGTGTAGCCGCGCTCTTAATGACGCTCGCGACTTGATTCGATGTAATTCCTCCTCCTCCCATCGATAGTGCGGGCTCACATCCTTGTGTTCCAAATGTAGTTGCTGCCTTCATAATCCAGCGAGCTGCTCGAACCGGGCAAAGTAAACCATCCCCTGACTTGAAATGAAATCGGACTTCCTCGCGTCCGAACTGGTTGTTCTTCGCTCCGTTGAGTGTAATACCCACCACTTCAGCTTGTTTTGGGGGAACGACTTGTTCGCTTCGACTGAAGAACTGTATACCAGAAAGCCGTAAAACGTAATTGTGGGTCCGCTTTCCAATGAAAAGATACTCTGAGCGTCTCAACAGGAAGAAGTATCCTAACAGAAGCCCACCCCAAAGGAGTTGATCGTGAGGCTTCTTAATATCCAAATCTTCAAAAATTGAACGGAGAAGCCGAGCAGATAGGGGCTGCTGTTTAACCACTGGGTCAGTGAATCGACGGATTCCACGTAACAAGATAGCGTGACTAGCGTTCACACCAGGATCGTACCCTGCTGTATTACGGTGATACCACCGCACTGCACACAGTTTTGTGCAAATTGTAGAATAAGTATTGCCCATCCGCTTGCGGTTCATCCCGTACTTCCAGAGGTAGACTGCAAATGCACCGAGCTGTTCAGCGTTGCGGTCAGTGTCTGTTGCAGCCAACCACGGGCTCATGTGCATCATTTCGCACCATGCGACCCACTGAGACCATGCTCTTGTATAACTCTTTCGCGAAGTCTGCGCTAGAGCCCCTGCTCGCAATAGTGCTCCCAAAGCTGAGAGAGATTCCGCGAGCCTGTCGGAATCAGAACCTGCGTCCATCCAACACACAAATTAGAAAATTGCTCCTTCAAAGCTGGCGACTGCCACACCCTGCTTCCTGCATCCGCCATTGTGTTGTCCGACCCAGCAACATGAGATGCAGTCGTATAAAACCCATGTCGCACTTCGTGAATAGCGAGGATTCGCAACAACATTTGAGCGAACTTATTTCTGCTTGACTTCTTGTTGCTCCATGCTACAGCAGAGGTATTATCAATCCAAAACTTCACGTGGGTATCCGAATCGTGATCCGTTTTCGACCACAACTTCCCCCAAATGATCGCCGCGAATACGGCACTCATTAACTCTCTCACGTTGATGCAAAATTGAATGTTGCTCTCACTATTGCAACTATCAATCATGTCCCGCTCAGTGTCACTGAACTCCACCTGTAAATATTGCTGCTGAGCAGGAAATAGTGCGCACAAACCCCGATCGCTAGCATCCATTTGAATGTGAACGTCTGGTTCGTGACTGCACACGAAACGCGGTAATGGAATCCGGTTTAGTCGACCAATTGCTAGAATGACAGCAAACCAACGGAGATCTTCTTTAGCATCTTCCGTCACCGCTGTAGATCCAAAACGAGGTGCAGCTCTCGCTAAACCAACGGAGATCTTCTTTAGCATCTTCCGTCACCGCTGTAGATCCAAAACGAGGTGCAGCTCTCGCGACGGCAGCTACACGCTGGAAGAACGGAGTTGCAGGTCGGATGCAAGTAACGACATGACGCAAACTCCCTAAAAGCTTCTGAAGCTGTGTACGTGTAGTTGTATCCCGCTTCGACAAGTTGGAAATGCGATGGAGGGCTTTCAAAACTTTTGCTGCCGGCATCGAAATGGTGAGCGCTTCCAGGTCCCAGTCCAATCCGAGTGCTCTACCCCGCGTAAACCAACCGGAAAACTTCTTCTCATTGCATGCACTGGGCCCAAGCACAGACACCATGGAACAGCGTAAAGCAATATCTGCCTCAGCCAAACGAGAGCCAATGTCCGGTTCGATAGAGATATGATCATCGCACCACGTTTTTGCGTCGAAGTTTTCACGAGCAAGAACTGGTTGTAGCGGCCATTCCGGTGCGGAATTGGCATAAAGATGACCAATTGCAGCACCTGCTATCCAATAGGAAGACGGTGAATTCTTCCAACCAAACGGACAACACAAGTCTATCACTAAAATTCCCAACTCGGGTATCGTACCAGCAAACCGACCAACATGATAGGCAGATACCGGTATGTTTCGGAATGCCCCATTCACGTCGCCGGTCATCATCCGCTGCAACTTCGGGAATATTTCTGCTACATCCAGAGCCCGGTTAGAAAGTGCCTCAGCACCGTCGTACGATACTTCAATGTCCACATCGGGCTTGGTATTATCGTTCACTGATTCTCCCACCGGGAACGACAAGTCGTGAATAATACGAGCATCCACAGTCAAATCGACCTCTCCCTTCTGTACGGCTCCGAATGGACTGCAAGTTATACCTTCCAATGTAGGTAAGAGGTTCAAATCAAGGACGAGATATCGGTTGGCATCCTGCCCCGCGCGAAGATGTTTAACAATGATATTTATCAAGGACGAGATATCGGTTGGCATCCTGCCCCGCGCGAAGATGTTTAACAATGATATTGAGCGCGCGCTTGGCAGATCCGTGGTTAGCTGGCGGTTTGTCTTGTCGTGTGAATGGTGCTTTCCACTCTGGGGCTACGCCATGATGAACAATGGAGTGCCACCGTGATCGGTATCGGTACTTTTTCCAGGATATGTCACTTATAGGAATTTCAAGAGCTTTGTTGGGTCTAGAGTCCAAGCTTGTTTCTCCTCGTAGTAAACGGACGAACTCTGGTATCTGACATCTTGACCGACGAATAAATGTGCTATACACCGCTTGTTTTTGCCTGTCAATCAAATACTTGGGTTTTCCGTCAAGATCCACAGACACCGGCGTCGTCTTTGGTGGGGACAGTCCCTGTCGAGCGAGAGCCCGGTTGAGTCCGGCTACAGCACACTGAAAATTTAATTCTGCTAAGCGCTGACGCGCCAGGAGGTTTTTCTTGAAGCGCTTTCGTTTCTGCAGAATAAATTCCTTGGGATCCGGTACATCAGTAATGGTAGCACCGGGTATTTGGGTTTGCGAATCGTGGCCAGACGCCGATGACCCGTTGGGTAATGATCGAACTGCAGTATCTGCTATCGAATGAACATGTCTGGGCTCTGTATTAGCCAAAATTGAGGGTTTTTCTTCGTCTGGCGAACAGTGAGTGGACCAACTCGACAAGCTCAACTCTTCATTCTGCGTGGACAGACTCAAACCTTTTACCTCATTCAGTGACCTAAGATACGACTTGCTCGCAAACTTCCACTGGCAGATTGACCCAAGGCAGGTCTTATTCGAGACTTTCCACTGATCGAGTGGCCCGGAGGTGGACGGACTCGAAAGTTTTCGCTGGTCGAGCGATCCAAAAGTAGACGGGCTCGAGAGCTTTCGCTGGTCGAGCGGTCCAAAGGTGGACGGGCTTGATGGATTAAATCTAACAAGCGGTCCGAGATTGGATGAAACTGGGGGCTCAATCTGGTTTACGGTTTGTGCACATGCACTCCACCGGTCACTCAATTGAGCTGTCCGTGTGAGACGCAGATGTGGTCTCCTGTCCAGTACGGCTTTACCAGAGATATTTTCTCTACCCTGCGAACACTTCGTCGGCATGTGCGGGTCTTTTGCCTTTGGGATGACCAGACCTAGCTTCGTTCCCAGGCTCCGTCACTTCATGTCAACTGACACACCGCCGTAGTTCTTCTCGACGAATTCGCGCACAATATCAGGCAACGTAGCCGGCTTGAAATGACAGAGAGTTTTGATCAAACAGTTGCCATTCTTCCCTTTGCAGCCTTGACGGGAAAGGAAACGAAGACATATCTCCTTCTTGCCTTGTTTAGGCAGGGCATTACGGACATCCACCGGTATTGACACTCTCTTGTTCGCTTCTGAACCGAGGTTGGGCCTGTCCGAGCGCACCAATGTAGTTTTCGCAGTTCTCACAGCCGAAATTATGTCCTGGCGGACGATCAATTGATGCACTCGCACAAACGACTCATGAGACGCGCTGAAATGACTCTTGATTGTCGATGCTTGCTGCCAATCGTCATCGGCAACATATACTCTGAACAATTCCAATCGGTCATCAATCCACGCAGTTACTTCCGCCAGAGCCTCTGTAGAGGTTGGCAGCTCAGTTACACGTAGCTCCATGAGAAAAGCTGCCGCAGCGTCCAACGTTGCATGAACGACAGGTTGATAAAGGTGGCGTGTGACATTACACAATACTTCCACAGCGCCGAAAATAACCGAGAAACTTGTCGCATCGGGCGCAACAGGTAACGTGTTCTTCTTCGAGAAATTGCTCATATCGCTCTTCCTAACCTGGGACCTCTTCTCCAGTTCAGTAACACGACTGAAGTGTAAGATTGACAAGCCTCTCGTTCCAAAATCCCAGCAAAATAAGCCTCGCAGGACAGCAGGGTGTGGCAAGAAGCCAAATTTTCTCCAAGATACCTGCACATATTCCACAAATCTCTGCGCCGTCATTGACGCGTACTTACCGTTTACTAGTGTGAGATGGATAGAAGTCTGCATCCCCGAGGGTTGAAATTGAGTCTTGACGGTACTCTCAGCTCCACGTCTTGATACTAGTTGAACGGAGCTACCCGGTCCGTCCGTCGTCGCTCTATGGAGCGAGATCAAATGATCAACGTCTTGCACCATACCGCGACGGTCTTGTGTTGGTGCGAACTCCGTGGGTGATCGATTAATGGCAGAAATCGATTCCAGATTGCTAGTTGCGAGACGTCTACGCTTAGACTCAGGCTGATTGGTTGTACGAGTTCGCCCCTGTGCTTCTTTACACTCGTCATTCGTGTCAACGTCGTCATCTGATTCGCTGAGGCCGTCACTCAAAACGAACTCGGAAGCGGGTGGTGGAGAACGCCGTACCGGAGTATCTGCCTCGGGTTGAGAGGGAACTTCATCAAATATGGTAGCACCAAAGACCATACCAGGAGGAACCGTTCGACACCCTTCCTTGTAAAACACGTAATCTAATATGTTCCGTACGGCTACTTGAGAGATCTCAAAGCTTGATATATCCAGCAATGGTAGAATTCTGGATTCGTCCACATGTTTTCCATCGACATCACCCAGTAGCACCCTTGTATCGCGGGTAGCTGTTACGCCAATGCCATTGAATTTATTGTACACTTTCTCGTGCAGCTGCTTCATCTCCTGCAACATTACGAGACTTGTGCTTCGACCTCTGCAAGGCTGTAATGCATAGATCTCAACAGCTATGTCTTGAGTTAACATTGGGTTATACACAATAGAAGTGTCGTCTCCGCTAAAGTTGACGTCTAGTCGCCCATGCTTCTGGTCGATATCCCAGCGGTACCCAACGACCAGTCCGTAATCCCACACACGAGCGCCTCCTTTGCGAACACGTGCGGTGCATATCACACCACCGACAAAGGTCCCAGCACCGTCCAATGCTTCGCCTTCTGTCACCGCTCGAGAAAGGATTTCCGCTTCAGATATTTCAACCGTCTGCATCGCTTCATCGACCCATCTTCCACTAGCCACCAGTCTAATCTTCACGTTTCCGCTTCTGGGGGCAACTTCGACCTTTCCGTACGCGAACCCAACAACGTTGAAGACCCCAGGTCTGAGATAATAATAGGCTGGCGTCATAGTTGGTGGTTACCCGAGAAGGTTTCCTTAGAGGCTGTTATCTGCGGCGAGGAGAAATCGAGAATGAGGGACACTCATGCGTGCTCTTCGATCTCTCGCCGACCCTATCTATAGACTTACAACGGCATCGGGAAACTACGCTTTCCTCATCGACCTGACTAGCTCCGCTGTCCTGCTTCCTCGGCAACCTTCAACGCTCCTACACGCTTACAGTAGATAAAGTTCCTCTCGTGCCTGCATTTCGTTTGACCACGGAGAAGTGCCAGGGTCTAACTGTGAACATAGTCATAATCGGCCCTCTCAGACACTACACTTGACGCGTATCTCACCGCTTCTCCTTCTACGTCGCAGTCACGCGAGTGAAATCTATGCAGCACCTCTATCTTATGGAGTCTCTTTCACTTGAATTTTTACAGTATTTTACTCCCTCGCAATCGGCGCTTGACGAAACCTCACATTTAAACGCTTTGGAGCTTTCCTACAACCAGTTAGCAGTACCATAGCTTTATTAACTACCTGATTATAAGTTGAAATACCCCCTTCTAAATTATAGAGCTTCTTCGTGCGCAGCGTGACTTTGTTATGGGTCCAGCAAAACCGGCGGTTTTGCGGTAGGCAATTGCATGCCGGCATGGTAACAACATCGACAAAGCGAAATCACAGTCGCATTTCCAGTCCTCTAAATTCAACAGATGTACCTGTGATCTACTTGTCACCATAACACACCTTTCGTTATCCTCAGATTTTGAAAATGTATACGCGTTTTCCAGCCCACGTGCATACTGCTGTTCAATTTGACCAGCCACAAAATTGATCGTAATTCGCAATATGTTGGGCATCTCTTCATCGTAGCTGCTGTTTATGCTACTACCAATCCTAGAAGTGCGATATCTGTAGTGGTTCTGTAAGCGACGATCGTATGCAACAAGAGGCTTCACACACATCGACATGTTCGTGTTACTTTCAGCGACATCTTTCAGCTTGCCGAAGTAGCTTTCCAAACGGTTATTAGTATGGGTTTTAAGATGGGTCAGCTTTGCACGTCAACCCACATTTCTTGGCAAGTTTTCCCATTCTTCTGGAAGTATTCGTAAAACCACCCCAATAAACCGATGCGAGCGCACAAAGCGCGCAGGGACTCAGAGTTGGCAATATAGACAGCTTCTGTATCTGCCTGCATATACTAGACTGTGGATTGAAGCATCCACTTGAGAAGCGTCATCAGACGAAATTTTCCCGAATTCTGGCTTTCCACGCATCTCTTTCAGGTATTTGATGACGTGAAAATGACACACAAGGATCTGAGCTTCTGGAAAGTGATTTTGTAAGATACGAATCTCGTTCAAGTCCTTATCGACAACAATTCCTCGTAGCATCTTTGAACGATCTGGATGCGCTTGTTTGAAATGGTAAATTGCCCGATCCATATGCCAATCCCCAGTTGACCCAAGAAGTGAATGCTGGACTACAGCTCCTTCCCCAAATTCGTTCATTACCATGAACGTACAGAGTTGATAGTTATATCTACGAATGTAGATGCACAAAATTTAGTATAGTACAATTTAAGAATTAAACAGCAACAATTTGACATCCGTACCCGTTCGTCTTATGGCTGCAAACCACGAGTAACACCTCGTAGAAGCGCTTGTACATTGAACACATATGCGCTGTCGATATTGAAATCACACCAGTCTCGCCAGATTCATTTTCAGCTATACCCGCAGCACTACCCGGATCAGAGGCCAAAAACGCAACCACTTCGGCCGCTGTAGCCTCACTATCATCTGCCGCTGAAACAGAGGAAGAATGGCCACGAACTATATTGTCCACATCGGACAGGATCACATTTTGATTGTGTTCAAGAAGATAGTCATAAATCCGAGAGCGCTTTGCACCAACCGAGAGCATACCGTCGAACCGCGCCTCCATGCATGCGTTTTCCCCCTTGAACACTACGGTAAGTGGCGTACGATTCGGTTGAGACTAGAGGATTGTTTGTGTAGCAACCGTTTTTAACTTGGAGCTCTCCCTTCGTTAGATTCCATTGAATCACAAAACGAAAATGACAATCTGTGAGCTGAATGTGTTGTCTTGGCCGCCTGTCTGAGTCTTCGCGACTTTCTCTGCTTCCAGCCGTGTGTGCAAATATATGTCCTCTGATACGGGCCAAAACATTCAGGTACCAGTTCGGATTCGTTTTTCCCTTTCTTCGTACGAATCAAGTGTCTGATCCTCTCTCCTCGAGCCATTGTCTCTTTTACTGATAAATTTTGCGTCGTGCGTTCACAATTACTAGATAAATATGTTTGCTAAGTATTCCAATTCGAATGCCATGTTTTAAGAGATTCCACACGAATTGAAATTTGGGGCGAATCTTGGTCACGTATGAGACTCCATGACGAATCCTGGTTATTTTTCATCACGTATCCTGGACAAATCCTGCTTGTGTTCACAAAAACTAGACAAATCCTGTTTCTCTACATCTGACGAATTCTCAACAAATTCATCGCTATTCAGGGACTTATGACATGCTTCTCCACCATTTTCCCCGATAAATCCTGGTCATTTTCTCCATTTTAAGGTGAGATGCTGCTCCATGACTCATAGCCTCCTCACATCGATGCTCAAGTTGAATACTGTCTACAGCAACTGTACCATAAACCTCGCGAACTTGGACCGCATTGTTGTCGTCTACGCAATTTTTAGTTTCGTCGCCACATTGAGCATGACTATCGTCACCTAGAGCGCAGCATAAGCTCTCTGATTAGTGTGGTTATTGTAGCCAAATTAACTTCAAACTTACCATTGGTAGCTCTCTCATGGCTACCGCTACTCTCAAGTGGTGTGTGTGTCAATTGGTCCGAGTCGCACAAGTGAGTTCGACCCACCGCTTTCCATGTCGTCATGGCGAAGCGCCTCTCTTGTAGGAACTGTATCGGACTGTCGGAGAAGTGCGGGAGCGCCGAGCAGTGGAATATTTGAAACGGACGATGTTCGTATTTTTCGTACGAGATTAGGGGTATTTTGCTTCAAAGTCCTGGAATAACCCTGCGTCAAAAATCATGGAATAATGGTGGTAATTACTAGGGATAAGGTTAAACTAATCCTGACCTCCAATGGCGCCGTTTAAAGAAACCAAAATATACACAATTACGATGTAATTTCAATTTTAATTCTACTCTCCTATCGTATACTACAGTAGTTTTTGAGAATCTCTGATAACGAAAGAACCCTGACCTTGACATCAATTACATGTGGTTATTGCAAACATTGTCATGTTTTGCTCACTGTAGTGTGTCTCTTACGTATTTCACCTTGGTTTCACTATATCTGCCTGACTTAGGTCAATTTCACCCCAATGTATCGGACGGCAACCATGCTGTTGACAATGGGTGAATGTACGGAACGTCATCATAGATGGAAATCTGAGGGACGTCAGTGTCGACAGAAGTGGACAGCTGAGTCACTCGGACTGCCAGTATCCTCGGTCCTTGCATTTGGATTTAGTATAGCAAACTGCATGTTTTCAATTTGTACCGTGGAGGCATGTCCACTTCGGTAGTGCCCTGTCGCTCTAGATTGAGTGGCTGGCAGGTCATGAACGAGAACGAGCTGGCTAGCCCCAGACTCATGGTATAGCTTGCTTTGCAATTTGCCAACAACTACATACTTCAATACATACGGCTCTATTTCCGTGCAGGTTGGTCCCCGCATCGTCGTATGTTATCTTCAACTTGCAAATTTAACTACCCGGGCCATACTACAAATATTTTTTCATTCACTGTTCGTGTACCGCATCCATCGACGTGTACCGCGGTGACATATTGAAGCTACCCACCTACAGCTGTCCACTATATTTTGGCTACTGTCAGACAGGCAGTTAGTGCGACAACCAAAACGATCTAGCACCCGGCTGTGCCAATTTCAACAAGATGTTGCGCGCTGCTGGAAATGAGGAACCCCAGGCCGTTTCTGTACCGGTATTCCTACCTGTGCTACCACCCAAAATCAAATCCATCTCCCACGAGGCGCTGGTCAAATGGAAGAAGGACCGCGCGAATACGAGACCAAGCTGCGCAACAGGTGCCGAGTGACTTGTGAGGATAAGTCGTTGTGGTGGAGCTCATCCGTGATTCGTTCGACGACGACCTCTTGGACACGTTCTGCCAATTCCAGCTGAACGTGGACTCCGCTAATGTGACCGAGCGAATGCTGTTCGCGGAGATCAAACACATCGTGGAGAGCGTCAAGAACCAGGCGCTACCCGACATCAAGGAGCTGTTCAAGCGTGAACTCAAGATGAATATGGCTGATAGTGATGTGAGTACTCGCGTCATGGACTATGTCAAACCCTTCAAGACCATTGTCGCTGACAATGGTTTGGCCGAGTGTTTCAATCTCGAACACGGAACTAGAGAGAGACGTGCAAGCGATTGATTTCGGCGCTGCATCCACCTGCGTTCATAAGGAAGTCAAACAGGGTATCCGCTACACGCACTCTGTCGCTGAGAAGGACCCCAAGGTGTTATTCCGACTCATTGTCGAGAAGGCAACGGAGCTAGAATGCCAATACAACCGTCTCAAACAACAGAAACGAGAAGGTCAGGGACGGAAGACAAGGCGAAGAACAAGCCAGAAGAAAACTTTCTCGAACCAGCACAACAAGTCCAATGGGAAGCCTGTTGTGAATTCAGACCAAAAGGTTAGTGCTAAACTTGATTTGAAGACCAACCTCCAACTACGTCGAAACCACTGCCAAGACCCTGTCCGAAATGCAGTAAAATACATTGGTTAGGTGAATGTCCAGTTGCAACTCAGACGGAGATAGGTGATTTGTTGAAACTTCTTTAAGATGAGCGAAACTCCAAGAAGAAGGCGAAGCTGAAGCGCGTTCGCAGTGACCAGAAAGCCAAAAAGGCGAAGGTGAAACGACTCGGAGAATTCTTACCAACAACCGATAGAACGGTGATACTCAACGGAGTATTGGAACTTCCTTAGTGCCCTGACAGTGGTTCCGATCACACTGTCGTTGGACATTCTCACTTCGAGAAGCTAAGTGCACTTGATTCAGACTTTCGTGTTAAATTTCTTGAAAACCCAATTCAGAACCAAACCTTTGGCGACAAGGTGGTAACAGCCAACATGTGCAACTTCGCATCCACGCAGCTGTTGGACCCGTTAAGCCGATGGGCTTAGTGGATGTTCTCGTTGTAGATGTAGGCGACGAAGAATTTATCGTTGGAAATGATGTATTGACGGCGTTGGGGATAAACGTTGATCGTCAGCTCCAGCAACTAGTAAGTCGCGGTGATGATGAATTGGCTGGCGATCCAATACAATCGGAGGGGGATGGCATGCCCGTGAATGTGGACAATCCCATCACGAGAATCTGTGAACTAGGCATATTTGCCACAGTTGAACAACTGATAGGTCGTCCTGTGGACTGTGGATTTCCGTCGGAACATGTTGAGAAACCGCCAACTATTGCCCATGCTTATGATGTCGGGAGCTTGGAACTTGAAGCGGAACCTCCTGCGAATGTTCCACCATTGGATGTGCAACTACGGGACGGGGCTCGACCGGCAAAATGACTCGTCTTTGAGAACCCGAAGAGCCGTTGGTCGAGTCCCGTGCTCCCGGTCAAGAAAGCGGCTAACCTTTTGGACCTCTAACAAACCGTGGTAGTGAATGCGTCGACAGACATGATGGCCGCAGTGATGCCGATTATTTTGTTAGTGGTGGAGAACGCCCATGGAATGAAGGGCTTGATTTTATTCGACTTTATTAAAAGTTTCTGGCAATTGCTACTTGCTGAATTATGTCAAGAGTGGTTTTTGTATATGACCGACGAGAAGATATTCACCCTGAGGCAAGTTCCGCAAGGATGTGCCGATGCAGCAATCCATTCCCATAAAACCATAGAAGAATGCTTCTTCAATTTGCTTTATATGCACCTTCTTATTTGGATCGATAATCTACTCCTGTATGCAGATGATATTGACACTTACCTTGAGAAGTTAGATGAATTCTTTTCGCTGTTGGGCCAGTTCGGCCTCAAGTTGTCCCTGCTGAAGTCAAGTCTGTACTAACAAGAAGTTAAGTGGTGTGGTCGTTTGATCAATGGGATGGTGTTAGACATGGTCCCGAAAGGATTGACACATTACGCGCTGACATTAAAAAACGAGAAGCTTACGACCACGTGAAGGAGATGCTGGCGACAGCAGTCAATCTCACATTTACTGATGATGAAGCCACCGCATGCTTATTCACCGACGCAAGTGACGTAGGCTGGTCTGTGATCGTGACCCAAGTGACGAACTTCGACTCTAAAGCTCCTGTAACCAAGCAGCAACACAAACCTCTCATGTGCATGAGTGACACGTTCACAGGGAGTCAACTCAACTGGACTGTAATCGAGAAGGAGCCCTACCTGTTGTGCTTGGGTGCGATAAACTGGATTACTTTCTCCTTTCGCCCAAGCCATTCCGAATATTCTGTGACCACCGGAATTTAGTACACGTATTTGCATCTGATGAGAGTGTCAAAAATCACGTGAAAGAAAAGCTTCTCCGATGGGTGATTGGACGTACGGGATTTAATTACATTGTGGAACACGTACCTGGACCTGACAACGAATGGGCTGATATGGCCTCACGGTGGACTGAAATCTACGTACCAACGGCGACGGTGAAACGTTTGCGAACTGCCCGCTCTCGCTATCCGACACACTTGCCAACTCTGGTTGCACTCCGACCACTCGACGCCGCCAACTTTGTATGGCCAACGTTAGCCGGATTCAAGGCGACGCAGGCCGAGTACCCTCCCCTACCAATGCTTTGACCATGGACGACGGGGTTATCACCGTTGACAACCGGATCTGGGTCCCAGAAGAAGCGACGGCTTTAACCCAGCCACTCTGTATTATTTTTCACTGCGGAAGGCAAGGCCACCGTAGCCAACAAGCCATGGTAGCCCACCTTCAACATATTTTCGTGATTGACCACCTTCGTCAAATTGTGGTGAGTATTGTGAACAATTGTTTGTTTTTTTCTGCATTCCAGAGGAGGGAAGATCATCCCGAGGCCGTGGAGTGAAGTAATTGACTGTAGACTGCGCAATGGTGTTTTGCACTTTGATTTTTATATGTGGGACCTAGTTATGGATCAAGCAAGTAACTGCTAGCCCTCAAAGACCCTGCGACTCACTATTGCGAACTGGTGGTACCGGACTCAGCGGAGGGTCCTGTGTTGTTGATGCGCTACTGGCATGATACTCGCGGTTCGGCATCCCTCCGAACTGGGTGTCGGACTAAGGGTCCCATTTTAAGAATGAAATTGTTGCCAAATTGAGCCACAGACTCCAAAACCAGCAGGAATTAACACCTGAATACAGTCCATGGGTAATCGGGTCAACCGAACGGATCAACTGCGATATCCTTTAAGTTGTCCGCGCAATGATCTTGGAGTATTAACTGAGCTACAAGGTCTGACCATTAATACAGTCTAGCTTGAATCATACTGCACTACCATCACTGGGCAACCACTCACCATCGGAGCTTTTCACTGGATTAGGACGACCGACGCCGCTACCTGAATTCTAACTGCATGAGAACCAATTCCTACAAATTATTCCTGACAGATTTGAAATTGATGGATTCCTTGAAAAGCTACGTACAAATATCCAGTCAATGCACTGTGCAATAGAAGACCAAAGGTTCAAGCAGAGGTTCTTGAACAAGAAGCGCGAACGTGGAGATAATTTGAATTTATTTTTCCGTCGACGATTATGTTCTCCGTACCAGAGTGGATGAAAAGCATGGTAATAAGCTACAAGTCATGTGGATCGGCCCGTAACGAGTTACGATAGCTAACACACATTCCTTTGAAGTGGAGCACTTGGTAACTGGTGACAGACGGGACGTGTACCCATCAAGACTGAAGTTCTACTCTGATGATAGCCTTAATGTGATACAAGAACTGGCCACATCTCCTCACAAGGTATCATTCTGGCTGTTGATAAGCTGGGATGACACAAGTGGAACAGTGACATCAATGACGTTCAGATTGAGGACGGGTGGAAAGGATCACAACCGATTGAGGACTCTTCCGAAGCTATGAGCGATCTGGCCAAGGAAATCAAAGTATTGGTGAACAACTATGCATTAGCTACTGATGACCAGTCGCTACGTGAACACTGGGAACAGCTCCAAGGAGTTCAAAGGCATGACGAGGTGCACGTAGTGCAATCTGGTGCGGACCCCAACTCAATGTTATCAACAAGTGGATCGCGGGCGCCTCAGGGTGGCGCGAGAACGACTAGGCTTTTGCTGTCTGGACGCAATGACGACGTCAAACCGCAAGCGGTAGCGCGGGAGACAACAACTTAGCTGAAGCAAAATGCCAACCAACCAAGTCTGGGGCAGA
Organism: Phytophthora megakarya; assembly: GCA_002215365.1. Lineage (NCBI taxonomy): Eukaryota > Oomycota > Peronosporomycetes > Peronosporales > Peronosporaceae > Phytophthora > Phytophthora megakarya. The sequence goes on along the minus strand of NBNE01001033.1, from coordinate 898 downwards.
CTGCGGACGGGGACAGTTAGATGCACCAGGGTGCCGAAGGCCAGGAACTTCCACCTCCTCGAGATCGCCAGACAAGGGCTGCAGCACGGGCTCGGACGCCATCACGTAGCTATCCGCCTCACCGTTCAAATGACTGCCGTAACGATCGAGGCCAGGGCAACTTATGTTGTGGCGGTGACCGGTGCGATGGAATTGGTGAAACCGAGCTTCGGGGGTTGTGTAGTGTGTCTCTTAGGTATTCCACCTTGGTTTCACTATATCTGCCTGCCTTGGTTCCATTTCACCCCAATGTGTCGGACGGCAACCATGCTGTTGACCATGGGTGAATGTACGGAACGTCATTACAGATGGACATCTGAGGGACGTCAGTGTCGACGGAAGTGGACAGCTGAGTCACTCGGACTGCCAGTTTCCTCGTTCCTTGCATTTGGATTTAGTACAGCAAACTGTGTGGTGTAGCGAATCCAACTTCGCAAACCCCCGAGCTTTCAATGCCAATTGGCACAAGAGCTTTCGGAGAAAGCTAGCCTTCAGTGCTGATTGGCTGATTTTATTCCTCGCGCTCCAGTGACGAGGTCACTCTTAGGACCATCCGAGCCCTCGGCCATCCTAATATAACCTGGCGGAGTGTATTCCCGGATTATACTATATGAGGATTCCTTGCCTTTTTGACAGGGTGCCCGTTTAGACGAGTCGTCGGTCAGGTTCGGAATGATGGTGAGTTCGTACCTACGTGACCCCTCGATCGGTAGATGTCGGTAGATGTCGGTAGAGGAGTCGGTTGGGGATTGTCCCACAAGGATCTGTTTATACTTAATTTTATTAAAGGAGTAGGACTTATCGGTAGATACGCGGTAGAGAGGCTCTCAGAGCCTTACATTATGCAGTAATAAAAAGC
>NBNE01001032.1:0-15194 GCA_002215365.1 Phytophthora megakarya | reverse complement strand
CCATGGTCCGGTCCTGTCCGGACCCCTCTCCGAGAAATTGATAGTGGAGTTCGGAGCCACGCTCCCGGGAGCTGGCCTCGTGTGGAGTTGGGTACAGCGGTGACGGGAGCCAGAGGGACTCGTATCATTTCTTCGTGCGAGGCCACCCCTGACGTTCTTCCCACGAGTGCACCGCCTCTGTCCGCCGCAGTACTGGCCGGATGGCTTCCCCGCGAGCTTCTGTCGCGGTGCAGAGACCATTTGTCAGTCCGGGCCCGTCCGCTTCCGCTGGAGTGTGGGGACACAACCCGCTCCCGAGGCTGATGTCGCACACGTCCTGCAGCGGCTTGTTCCCGTAACATCCGGATCTCATTAATTCGGCCTCCCAGAGTTCGGTATCCCGAGCCACCTGGGCCCGGTCTTCCCGAGCCTGATGTTCCATCTTGCGCTTGATCCAGAGCAAATCTTTATCGGCCCGGATCTTTGTCTCTTCTATGGCAGCTGTTGCCCGGAAAATCGCTTGGTTCCACTGCTCGGACGCTTCCTCCATTCGGCGGGAAGCTTCAGCTCGGAACTGGAAGTCCTCTTTCCGTTCTCGCGCCTTTCTTTCTCGAGCAAGTACAATTAAGCTTGGATACTCGCAAATTCTTAGTCCGCGGCCTTTTTCCTTTCTGCTTTTCGCGCGGCTTGGCCTTCGTACTTCCGTTCTCGCGCCTTTCTTTCTCGAGCAAGTACAATTAAGCTTGGAGACTCGCAAATTCTTAGTCCGCGGCCTTTTTCCTTTCTGCTTCTCGCGCGGCTTGGCCTTCGTATTCCGCCTCATATACTCCCACTCCTCTCGGGAGACTTTCGGTAGCGCGGCTTGGGCGACTCGGGCTACGAGATTGTCCTCGTGTCGGCGTCGCTCCTACTCAGCCCCAGCAGCCAACGCCCCACGGCGTTCAGAGATTTGATGGTCTGCCTACCGTAAATCCTGATCCCGATCCAGGCCGATCTCAGAGAGACAGGGCCCCTGATCAGCCATGGGGTCGTCCGACTTGGTCTATACGTTTAGCTCACCCGGGTCACTGCCCCGAGTCATCGGCGGCTCGGAGTCGGGGTGCGAAGTGGGAGTTCTGCGTCCTGGTACGGCGGGTACTCAGTGACCGGAACATAGAAGGTCGGTTACTCCGCGACATTGGACGGTCCTTTTCCCGAGCCGGTAGTGGTCGTGTATACACCGACCATTGCCGAGGATGGTTCCATACCAGGGGATCCCTGGGAACCTCCTCCTGTGGACGACATGTTCTCGTCAAGGGTCAACATTGAGGCGTCTCCGGAAGCCAGGCTGGCCGTGCCGACTAGGAGACCCCACCCTTGGGTGGCTTTGTCCGACTCAGGCTACGAAGGTACCGACAACAGCGCGTCGGTACTTTCACAACGTCGCTTTGGTTCGGGTCGACTCGCGTCGGACTCGGACCAGTCTCGTGGACGCACGTGGACCAACCTCAATCGAGTCCCCATCGCAGTCCCGAGTAATTTCTGCTCTTCTGGTGTCAGCATCAAGGTGTTGCCATCATCTTCGACCGGGAATGCAGACGCGGTTTCCGGGTCCAGGGCCTGGAACGGGGCATCGTCACGGCGTACGCTGTAATGGCGTCCCAGAGCGCTCTCGTGCCAAGCGACTTGCTCGATCGTCGGCAGTCACCAATGAAAGCTGGCTTCGGACCTGAATTGGCCGTCCTCAGCCGCGGGCAGTTCCGGGATCAGCGTGCGTCTCCAAGTCGGGACCAGGTTCAGAGAACGCATAGCCCGCGTCGTGCAACATGGTTTGCAGCACTGCGATCACGGACGTGAAGTCCCGACCACCTTCGGCGAATCGCAATTCTCCCAAGTCGACCTGAAGTAGCAGGGGGTCGGAAGTCATGGGTAGGTATAGGCATTCACACCGGAAGTTGGCGGTCCAAGGCCGTCACGGGCTACCAGCGGACGCGATTTCCCGAAGGAGCCGGATGGTCTCATTTTTCACCAGAAGCCAATTCCTCATCGGGCAGTGATACCGGCCTGGGTAGTACGGGTCCGGAGGTAGCACGATGCCAGGTTCTCAACTCTTCCAGCGTTGCACTTGGGTGGCAACGTACTGGGGAACTTGGACCGCGGAGCGCTGAGGCTGGGGAACCAACGTGGTCCTAAGGTCGGAGTTCTGGCGCGAACCTAGCGAAGCGGCGACAGTCGGACGGAGTCTCATCGATAGTGTCTGCGTTGGATTGGGTGCAGAGGCCTCCAGTTCGTGAGGGCGGTTTCCCCGACTCCCGTGTGTGTGACAGCTACGGGTTGTTCCGTGTTGCGGGTGTTGAGCACACTTACCGGGTTGGTGTATGCGTTCCCGAGGGAAGCAGACAATGCGGTGGATCGCTCCACCGCGCGGGGAGTGTTTGGCCCCACTGAAGGGCGTCGGGGGTCCCCGATGGTCTTGTTCTCGCGTCCCCGGAGGGAGTAGGCGGGGCCACAGGTCGCATCGAGCTAACGGTCGCCAACTCGCTGCTCCCTACGGCTTCCGGCGCCGGTAGGCCCTCATCCAGTCTGGTTCCGGAGTCGTCGGTATGGCGCGAGCCTGGTATGGTTGTGAGGCTTAACGGGGCTGGAAGATTATCAGCGTCTCCGGGGTTCGGGATGGTCGTCGAACTCGGCGGGACCGGAATTTCCGTGTCTGTTCAGGTGAAAGCCAAATGGCGCGATGTTGGAGCATCAAGACGAAGGTGTCCCCCAAGCCCGACTCTGTCCCTCGCAGTGCCGCGAGAGGCGGGGCACCGGAGACCCCGGGTTCGTGGCGTATCAGTACATCCCTGAGACATAATAAAGGAGTTGCGAGTGATCAAACTTACCCTGATCCGGGCACGCGTACCACTTGTGACGTATCGCTTGGAACTTTTGGTTCCGAGCCTGAACTCAAGCGGTGGTTGTGACGCACTAGTTGGATCAGAGTTCGAATGTAGGAACAAAGTTCCCTGTAGATAGACGGCTCCTCCCGGAAGGGGGATTTATCCGGGGTCGTGTGCTCGGAGAACGTTACTATGGGATTCGAAGAATCCGGAACTCGGCCAATAACCTCACCGTGTTTATCCCCTTCGAAACGGTTGTTTGGGTCAGGGAAAAGACAACCACTGAGGACTTCCAGGAACGTCCTGACTATACAATGTACGCCAGATAGGTAATTAACACACAATCGTCCGGGGACACTACCTGAGTCTGGGACGGGATTAATACGCAACTTATGTATACACTCTGTATCTTCGGAGAGAGACTCCACCAGCGTCAGCAGTCAACAATGGGCGAGATTCTGAGAATATGAAGTGCTTGCTCCGTGCCGGCTAGACCGCGCTCCGGGATGGGCAGATATGGAATGCCCGATGTTACCTTGGGAACACCCGGCAAATGTGATGTAGGCTTACATGGGGAACAGTCTTCGAACACGGGTTACCGAACCGTGTGTTCTTCCTTAAGTGTTGTGGAGCTTGGAATTCCGAGGAATCGAGCTCTGCGCGCTTGGAGGGAAAAGTTAGACTGAATTTAGTGTCGGCTGCCGGTATGTATCCGGCACGACACTTAGACATATGGTGATCCTAGGATCTGCTAAACTGCTAGGTTTCAGTATGGCCCGATTTGGGAATAATATAGGTCTGACCTGATCTTCGTCAATATGGCGGCCCCCGACCCGGGGGGCAAAGTCCTCTTGGCTTGGGCTCGTGGGGGATCTCGGAAATTGGCGATCGGGGACCCAATTCGGTTTTAGAAAAATAACTCCCGGGACACTATACCACATACATATTTGATGACGCAGAGCCTCCTTGAGAAAAACTTTGCCTCCTTCGTAGACTGACCCCACTGTGTATCATATAGCTTCTCTAGATACTTAATAGAAGGTTGATTCGTGGGGCCATGGTGCCATTCGGTCCAAAGCTCTTTCACCGTCGATACACCACGGCTCATCGAGTACTGGTGAGGTACGTTGCTAACTGGTATGTTTTGTGCAGCAGTAGAGCTACTGACGTATGGTATGTGTTCAGCTTGTAGGTGTTCGTAATGTTCAGAAACAGAAACAAATCCAGGTTTTAACACTGGCATAAGCCGGAATGTCATGTTGCCGTGAAACAAAGAAGTAAAGCTATCGCGCGTTTCGTGAACCAAATTTCGTATTTCGGTATGGTTAGATTCTAGTTTGTGCATTGTGGTAGAATGTTGTGCAGAGTAGAAGTGCCGTGAAACAAAGAAGTAAAGCTATCGCGCGTTTCGTGAACCAAATGTCGTATTTCGGTATGGTTAGATTCTAGTTTGTGCATTGTGGCAGAATGTTGTGCAGAGTAGAATCATTGCGATCCGAAAATTACTTTCAATTGGGCTTTGAGCCACAGCTGCTGCAGCCAGAGCTCGAATGCAGTATTGCTGAACCAGCACACCAAAGCAGCGGTTCTGCCAAAAACGAGCGAGGAGCCGATCAAAAAGAACGGCAACATCTTCGTGTAAAACGATCCTAAGGTACTGTAACAATTCCCCACGTGCAGCCAAATTGTCCTCCCATTAATGATCTGAAATTTTCTTTTGACAAGATTCAACTTCGGGAAAGTCATTGCAACTCCAATGGCAGTTCAAGTGTTGCTCGTTGCAGATAATACAATCTAGCTCGGGCTGGGTGGCCTGACAACGCACGCATGGCTTTACGAGCAAGGGGGGGAAGAGTTAACGCCCTCACAAGTATCCGTTCCCCAACGCCCATGTCGACGTGTTTGTGAAATATAGCCATCATCCCTCTCAAGGCGACGTACGCCCTGCTGTCGACTCAGGTGAGCTTTTATTGAACGTAAGGCCTAGATGTCTGAACACATTTCTTGGGCGTGTTGTAAGAAATACACTTCGGCCTCTGTTGACCTCGTAGAATTTTAATGTCGTATCAGTCTTTTGGGTGCCGAAATAATGGCAATGGTTCCCCATTCTTGTGGAATAGCTCAAAATAATACAACGCTACTGCTCCAATTGGACTGACATGAATATCTCTATTACACATGTATCCAATATGCTGTAACTTGCCGAATATATTTGTTTTACCATGTTAAATTAGTAACACGAGAGCAGTACAAAGCTGGAATCCCTCCTGAGCAAGTTTCTGGGAAACCATGTCAGCCATTTCCTTATTCTCGAATATTCTCACCGAGCAACTACCCAAAACGAGAAAGAAGAAAGGCTACATGTCTTCATAAAACATCGAGCGTCAGAAATGCGTCACATATACGCCGGAATTGGTCTGCCGAGGAGTATCCATCAAGTAGAGATCCGATACCTCTATCTTCATATTTGTTTTTACGTGTCGCTGTCGACTGAGCTTGAACATTTTTAAGAGCTGTTTTACAGATGCTGTCCGGGGATATGGGTTAGAATTCGTACGTAGAGTGACTTGTTCATTGTAGAGATCGACAATGGGATTGACGTAGCCACAAACGGTGGAGCTCCCAACTATTTTGCTGCTGTGTTTCTTCGACTTTGTTCCTATTACAGTTGTAGAGAGGAAAAGATGACGTTCCCCCGTGACTGTGTTCGATCCCGAAAATTTCGCCCCTCACATCACTGTAGGAACTCCGTTTGATATGCTTCATACTTATTTTTGGTGGTAACTGGACGTGAGTCCAAGGTTGTCTGTATAGTTGCCCTTTCACTCTCTTCAATCTCGTACTGTACGCTAACGTCATGTTTTGGTTGAGATATCGTAGCTGTTGGGGCTACAGCAGCGCAGGGATAAATCGAGAGCCCTGAGTTCCTAGCCATACCAGCTTGTGGTCACAACTCAATCTTATGGTAAGTTTAGATATTTCAAATAGGTCCTGTATTTCATAATGACTCGGTTCCGGACCCATACTATTAAGCAGTCTGATATTTATTAACCCTTTCGTGGACAAGTGCTTAACTATAGTATACAGAAACCCATATATTTGAGGCATTTTGCCTCCTTTGATTTCAAGACTAGGCAACCAGACTTCATCAGGGCTAAAAATATTTATGCCATTGCGCCGATTCAAGTTGCTTCGAAAAAGTTTCCGCTTTCGTGAATCATTTCCCCCTACTCAGCGTGACCCAGCGACACATATTCGACCACTACTATATATATTGAAATGTACAGGCACAAGCTATATCATCATGGGGTGAAATGTTGCCCTTGATGAATGCTGCGTGGCTTTTAGATCCATATATGGTCGATATGTCATCGTATTTAATCCGACAAAACCTACTGGCAAGTACCATTTCCGTCTATACATGTTGTGTTGTGCAACTACATGGATAGCGGTAAATTTCAGATTACATTGCAGTTGCAATCTGAAGGACAGACTACATTGTGTGACAGATGAAATAGAGGCTTTGGAACTACGCCAGTAATCGTCCGAATCACGAGTTTTATCTTTCCGCCAACTTGTGCTTGGGGTGACTAGACCTCTATATGGATCAAATCGTATTCTCAACACGGATAACTAGTAAACATCGGTTCAGCTATTGAAAGCGCTACGTGCAAAGTGCTTGTACGCACGCGGCACTGTCCGTGGAGGAAGTAAGCATGTTCCTAAGCATACCACGTTAGAAAAGAGCAGTGCCTCGCGTGGTCGCTACCGCCAAGGCGTTGCTTCGGAACATGGAGTTGTTGCTGCTAGTTGGTGGGATGGAAGTCTGGTTAAAATGATATCTAATGCGGACGCTTCGTCATTGACGTATTTAGAGCAACCTATTGGTGGTACAAAGCAAACATACCCTGCTCCAACCTGTGGAATATAACGAGTACATGCATGGTGTTGACCGCCTTGACCAATATCGCGGTCGATTTTCGTTAGCGGATGGGCACTCTTATAAAAATTGGATAAGAAATTAGCACTAGCGCTAATTGATATTGCAAGGGCAAATGCGTTCTTGAGTCGCCGGCTCGTGACAAATTTCAAGCAAAGAGACCCTCACCGAAGTGTTATTAATGAGTTATCATCAGAACTCATTTCGGGAAAATGGGCAGAAGCCCCTGGTGACGAATGTGGTGAAGTCAGTGAATCTTTCACCCCTAGGTGTACAGTGCTCGCTCTGGTCCCGAGACTATAGGAGACTCGGATGCAGAGAGGGTCAGAACTCCGAGAACCTTTTAGGAACTTTGAGTTTGACGTGTGGCCTTTGTCTATAATCCCTGAAGGTTAAACCCAATATTCGGGAACTCTTGGTCTCGACCGTTGGTAAATAGTTTGGAGGAAGTCTGTGTGCTTAGCGTGTGACTCACTTTCTGAGTTCACCACTATGACTGAGGCCAAAACCCCAGAACACACTTCTCTTTATAAGACAACCAAATACAATACAGAGAGCTTTGAATATACAAATATGCAGTCACTACTTATTCTTATAGACCCTTCAGTGGAGGGTCTGTCACCAGCCCTACTCGGAACTACGACTCAGAGACTGGTCAGTCTAAGTCGCTTCCTCAAACACGCCCACCACCCTCAGGAATAAGGGTAATACAACCTTAATACAGGCGAACTCTGATTCTACACCTAACACAAACTCTAGGGGATTACGAACCTTAGAGAGCGATCGTTAACATGAAAAGGGTTCCTACCATTATCGTTCACTTACATCAGACCCAATTAGAATATGGAATGCCGTGGATCTCCTCAGAGCACCGTCGTGTCTGATCCTCATCGCAACTTGGACTTAGTACAGCTGAAGATCCTCACGCGGCACCATTGGCACCTCTCCTGAGCGCCTTACGAAACCATTTGTGCTAAAAATGTCTGATTATCTTCGCTTATTACTAAATTATTCTCTTAGTATCCTATGTTCCATATTCCACTTGATCTTTTTGGATCCGAGTAAATATATTGGTACCAGTATACGGAAGTACACTCATCATGGTTGAACTTCAAACCCACTTGGTTCCACTATGTATCCAAGTAGCATCATCAGATATAAGGCACATCACCTCACTTCACACTGACTTGTCACCACTTGATCGCGTTACAACTCAGGTCGAATCTCTGACTTTGGGAGTAGCTCCATAACATATCATGATACTGAATACATCGAAATACACTAGAAGCTCTGGATCCTGTCTCATTTCGTCGTAGAATCACTCCGTAATATCTCCATACAATCGTTAATATCCTTGGTTCCAGACACTTTGACATCCGGACTCAAAGATTTCCTTCGGGTTCAGAGGTTGTAAGCCGGGATTCAGGAATTAGTCACTGAATTCTGATATACTTTGTCGGACCCTGAGGTATAACATTCCACACTGCTTGTAGAACATATTACATCTCCACTTGTTGTACATCTCCTCTTGGATCGTGAGTTGCGTGCGTAAATAGTTATTTATGGTGGTGTTCTCGAACTTGATGATGGCGTTTTATGGGTCGGACTCAGGCGATACAGGATGCTTAATACAATCCGTTTGCACCACCACCTTCCACAATCACTAGTACCCGTATTCAGGACAAAGGGCGAGCCTGGACCGAGGATCACAGTGCTTCCAGACTCTAAGGACCATCCTTAGTTCTACTCCACGTCAACCATTCCTCTCACATCCCACATTCACTTTTCTTTTCACACATTCACACCGACGGTCCTGTATCCATTACCTAATCCCCGGATATCCATACAAATCATTGCTTCCATGAAAAACTCCTAATCACTTCGTCTCAACCGCCCCTCCTAGACATGGCTGGTCATTGCTGAATTTTCATTGAAGCTGGCGAGTCATGTCTGGGATCACAAAATCATATTTCCATTATCATTACGAATCCACGTCATCTCAGGAACCCATGTTCACTTCTTCTCTGAGACCTGTTCAGGCTTTTGTGAATCCGGTTCCCAATTCATGTCCAAGTCCATCCATCAATTCATTCTTGAATCGAGGTCCTGAGCACTAATATACCGGTAACCGTCGACACCCATCAGTCTATCAACGTTTCGAACATTCTTCACAGGAACGTTGTCACTTCAAGATCTTCTTCGTTCGACACAAGTCGCCTCGCTCTTCTCTCCAATATGGCTCAAGACGCTCTTCTTCCCGGTCCGACTTCTCCTACGACACCGACACCTGAGTCTGCGGTCGTCCTTATCCAAATGTCTGATCCTGCGTCCGGCAACATGCTTTCCACCGACGCTAGCGCTAAGAACTGGGCCGTTGAAGTCCTGTCGGACGTGGCACCCACGGACGCGAATCCTGACTTGCTATATGCTGGCAACTTCTTGACGCCGGCAGATGTGGAATAGATATAGCTGCCTGGCGTCATCTCCGAGGTCGCGACGCTGGCGGACACCGGTGATCCCTTGGCTCCTGGCTGCTGGGATGCACCGATTGTCTAAGGCGGTCCTGACGTCCACCTCGTCTGCGTGCCCACGTCGATCTTCGTTATGCAGGGTGGCGCGAAGGTGTACCCTGGGCTCGGTGGCCTGGTGATACTCCTATGTTTCGAGTTTCTTGACGCCGCGTACTTCCAAGACCTAAATGCACTCATGGTTGGGGACGTCGCCGCCCGCTTGCCGATGTTGCGCCATAGTGTTGCGCCCGTCTCTCTTGCCGCCGGAGTGGGTTCCGTCGCTGGTCGAGTTGGCTCCGTTGCTGATTCAATTCCCACTGGATCTCCTGGCGGAGAGAATGATAAACTCATTGTCCTTCATCCGCTGGCTACTGGACAAGGTTCGACATCTCCGGGCGGCTTCGGAAGCCGAGGGTTGCGGCACGTTATCATCCCAGACTCTGGTGACCCGTGATTTCGACAATATGCGTCTCGAATGAAATGACATGTGTCGGCACTGGCATCAACGTGTGCGAACGTCAAGCAAGAATGTACCGATAGCGAGAATGTTCTGAGGCAAGGTCTACGCGACGCAGAGTACAGCTACCAAGGGCGCATGTGACACGATGTCGATGAAAACGTTTCGTGTAGGAGATGTATAGCGTAGCCAGAATCGGAAGGTCAACCAGGATCTAGGGAACTCCACAATTTGGAAACTCAGAATGATAAGTCACCCTGAATGGACGTGTGTCCTTGTATTATCCCAGTCGGTTCGATTGATAGTTATTTCACCGGGGAGTTGTCCAGGATAAATGTATTCCAGGATGTGGAGTGCTGCCGGCAATTCAGGATCGGGCACTGGTCACAACTGGGAAAAGGTTAGTAGAACACGAGTGGGTTCTCAACCTAGACTAACCTAAATATGCAGAGTTCAATTTATGTCAAAAATATGTAACCGTGCTTATTCTTTCGGACCCTTGATCAGTGCGTCTTCTCACCAGTCTCACTTAGAGCGACACACCCAGGATACTGGATGAACGCTTTACTCACGGGCACCATCCTATGTTCCAGGGACTTCATATCAATCAAATACACTTCGTTTCACTTCTTAGCAATTCTCAATACAAAATCCAGGGGTGATCACTAACAAACTTCCTGAATCGCAGTCGGTAATATGAAATGCGGGTACTTACTTACGCGAGCACCCTGCAACTGGAATATGGAATAGTCAGGATCAACCCAAGCCGCACGATCGGTCTTGGTCCCCTGCTAACTGGAACTTGCAACTTGTTGAGAGTCTACACAACGTGCTCGTGTGTCCATGCGGCCATAGTGGTCCTTAGCTCGGGCTCCTCAGCGCGTTCAGTAATGCAGCTTATTCTCACTTAACCCTTCCACGGCAAATTGAACTCTATGTAAATCTTAACGTCTTACGATCTTCTCTTTTCTTGGGGTCTTCTTCTTGGTTCCCCTTGTACACGCATCAATAATTACGGTGCTTGTAAATCTTGATTTCTTGACTTCAGTAGGGGGGTCTACCTACAGGTAGACACATCACATATTGATGGTTCCCGCAGACCTTGCGTGTCTGTTGATGTCTCTACGTCGTGGCGAACTGAATTATGTGGACCTTAATACTGGGTGTTTCTATCCAGGGTAGCTTCATCCTGAATGGCCAGCATGTCTGGATCCTTGTAGACACTCAGCACTCGGTGCCCGACCACATCTGCACTTGGTCGTCCAGGGCGGACTCTCGTCAATCCTGAATGTCCTCATCATTGTAGTTAGTACTGGTGGTCATTCGTCGCACATCCTTTGGCGACACCACTGGGACGCTCCTTGACTCACTCGTAGTTGGAATTGGTTGCTGTGTCACCAGGGCGGCTCCAGGCAGGACAGGTGGCTACCCAAGGTACGTTATTCAGGACACTCTTCTATCTTCCTGGTACACCTATCGTCCGGGTATCGGCAATTCGGACCAAGTGGTTCACTTTATCCTGGATGCCTTCTAAATCCTGTTTGGTCATTCATCCTGGGCGACATTTCATCCAGGATGAACATTCATCGTGTGTGACCACTTCCGAATCCATGGTCTCTTCTTTGAACATACACCTGCTAGATCCATTTCCATCCAGAACGATCTTTCTTCATGTCTCACGCAAGCGCAAGCTCTGAACCCATAGCTCTCGACTAATACGCGCTCTACTTCACTCCCTCATTCGTCAATCGCTCAAAACGGCAATCCGCATCGCCACACATGCGTGATCTGAGGGACCAGATCGCCTGGCTCCAGAGCCAACTTCGGGATTTTGAGGCAGCCGTCAAGCAGCTTAAATACGCGCTAATTAGCGCCGCTTGGACGGTATCACCCGCGTGGACTTCCTTATGGGCATTCAACCCAAGATCAACGTGATGTTCAACTGGACGCGCCTCGGGGCGCCCCTTCATCACTGCGCGAGGGTACGCCTATTCCCGAGGGTTGGCTCACCAACATAAATGTGGTTGCCCTGGACGACCCACGCTGTGAATGTCCCGGGTACGCACGGCCCTCTCCCAGCCCTCTCCCAGAACCGATAATGGCAACTTGCCTTCGGGTTCTCAAGGACCAAGACGACCTGCTGTCCTCGATTTGTCGCCTCCTGTACGCAACAAGAGAGCTTCCGCGTCCGGATCGCGGACCGGTAACCAGAAGCGGAAAGCATCGGCGGCCGAGACGCGCCCCTCCCCAAACGTCAAACTCTGAGTCCAGCTCGGGCGTTGGATCGTGGGGCCGGTCATCGGCTCCGTCCGCGAGGCTATTCTCCGAGGAATTTATTGGTGTACTCTCCACGGAACGTACCTGACGGCCGGGACCTGGCAGATGCCGACCGTGCACTTCCGGTTGGCATGCTCTGGACTACCGTTCGCGAGGACATTCAGTATATTCTGTTGTCTGACATGGATTTCAAGTTGGCCATGAAATGGGTTTCTGACTACCGGGGTATCCAGCACCTCGCACCTGGCCCAGGTTATTCACGCGGGTCGACTCCCTGGTCTGGTTTTGTGCCAGAAGCATTTTACAGCAACCCAGAGGCGATCCTGAAGAGGCGCCAAGTCAACCGAGAGCCAACGGCCCCTTGGTACCCTCGGAGTCGCTGCTTCATCTACGTTCAGAAGCGGAAGCAGTCAACTCGTGACACTGAGGCCCCAAGTGAAAGCAAGGTGTATTAGAGAGTAAACGCACCTTGGTTCTTCTGACTCCTTTCTTTATCTTGCGTGTTGATGATACAGTTAGAGGCGCTTCCTCACAGCGTATTTCACCCTCTCTACCTCTCTGTCTACTCTACCATGCAGTTCTCTGCGCGTGGGCATTCAGCTAGCCTGGGTGTTCTTCAGTTCTTATGATGTGTCCAGTTTGAAATTGGGCGAGAAAAGTCAAACAATTCCCACCCCTTGTTAAACCGAAAAATCTATTTATCAGGATATCATATCTAACCTAAACTATGCGCATTTACAAGGTGCGTTATTTTCCGATCGGAGGGCGTATGTAAGAACTCTACCATAAAAACACGGGGACAACTGGTTGAGTTACCCAGCCACAATAATCTCGAATTGAGTGTGTAAGAACTCTACTATAAAAATACGGGGACAACTGGTTGGGTTACACAGGTTCTAATATGCAAAAACGGCGTCGCGGGAATGGTGTTTACAATGTGTTGGTTGTATTCCAATTGTGTCACTCAAGCGATCCTCACATCAAAGTAGACATATGAAGTATCGCTTCTGGAGAATGGGCATGATCTAGTTAATCACAACCGAACGTGGACAACCTGAGTTTTACACGGATGTGATTGATTACTTACCCAGGTGTTTTGCTCACATCAGACAATTCAAGGATGATTTACTTTAGCTAAATTGCTGCGTGAAAGGGGACATTCGAAATTTCGGAGCTTCCATGCTGCTCCAAACTTTCCCCGCCGAGGTAGTGCAACGTTTGAAGATCGCTTCTCTTGACCAATCGCAAGTCAGGGTTCTCGAAATGATTTTGGATTGGCGGAATGGTGAAACTCACAGATACAATTGGTTGAGCGAAATCGCAGCTTCAACGTCAAGATTTCGGAATGTCTTGCAAATTGGCGCGCTTAAAAAGCTTTTTAGGTTTTTTTTATCGATCCTGGCTAGTGGAAGAGGACGCCAAAACGCCCCGACTTCCAAACTCACCTTATGATGAATTTGCTCAACAAAACACACCGTGTTTTAACTATTCTTCGGGGGTCGTGCCGTCATGCACCTCCGCACGGTGCTACCGGCATGCTCCTCCACACCGTGATGGTGTCATGCTCCTCCTCCAGGTGTTAAAATCAGAGAAGGTATCGGTATGGTATATTGATACTAGGTGATGCAGAAATCTGTATCAGTATCATGTGATACAGTCAATTCAAAAAGATCAGGATCATGGATCCTAGAATGCATATTGAGTGATCCTCACTGATACAAAGTGGTTTCATCTGCTAAATACAATTTACCCCATAATGCAACTAAACGCACATAGGCTTCGTGTTACGTGTAAAACGAAACTATTATATACCTTTGCAACCACGCAAGTAGTAATGGCGGAAAATACACCAGAGACTGCAACGCAGTTTATTGGCACTCTTGGAGATGTAAATGAACACGGAAAATTTGCATCTAACAGCACTATTAGCGAATAGCTCGAACTAGATGTACCGACCAGTAACAGAGATTGAGAATGACTTGGATATACAGGCGATGAACACTTGGAACCGGTGGAAGCCTCTGAGTGTATGTTAGCATGACGTAGCTTCAGTAGGTGATAAGTACAGCTTATTGTAGCTGTAACAAAACGTGGATATACTTCAGTGGTTTAAAGACCACGGTGAAAACAGATTTCTTGTGATTTCAATCCTAGCTAGGATTTAACTAGCGAAGTCAATGTCTACAGCACAACAAGACCGAGGTTTTAGCTTCAGTGGTTACGTTATAATTGAGTTACGTACCCGTCTGGATGAAGATCATGCAGAAAAGGTGTGTCTGATGAAGGACAATGGGCCTCAATGCAAGCTCTGTTGCACGAGTGAAGTGGAATGGAACACGATCGAAAACGTACATATAACATTTAGGTATAAATGCATGTGGTGAAGCGAGTCAGAGAAATGGCGATTGATGGGTCTTGATCGACGACTGAGACTGGAGAGTGGGGCATGACTTCAGGGATCTACTGCAACATGTCCCACGGTGGGTCAATTTGATGTGATCGTTATTATCTTGTCTTATCGTCCACACGCATCGTGGGTACGCTATACAAGCTAGGAACACCTACGCTTCCTCCTACACGTGCGCACACGTGTAAGCTAACTAGTGAGCCCTAGGTCCACTACGCCTAGTAGCACTTTGTAGTCCGTCCAACGACCGACTATCTTGTCCGTATGAGTTACGAACACGGACAAGAGAATCTTCCGATGGACGGGTCATCTGTCGGCCCGACTTTGATAAAGAAGAGCGAGCTGCGCTGTCGTCCTGAGTTGCTGAAGGCGGAGACAAAGTAAGTTGTAGCTCAGTTGCGATTCAAGTTTATTCACCTTCTCCTGAAGAAGGCGGACCTTTTCCGACACGCCTCCGCGCGAGCGAGGAGCGAGTAAAGACCGTGGTCAATCTGAGTGCGCCACACCTCTACCAATGTGATCCCTTCAAATGCAGTCTTGGTGTATGAACACGCCAATACGGGAAACCTCTAACTCTAATCGATTAGCGTTACAGTTAGAGTTTCGTGTAACCCCGTAACACCCCCGTTAAGATTTGACGTACCGGTCACAACACGTCAATTCATGCCTTGACGATCCCGTCAAGACTCCGAGAGAACTCCGCGCTCATTTTGCAATGAGCGAACACCTGCGGCTTCACCAGTGTCCGCGTCGACCGTAGTGT
>NBNE01001031.1:0-15201 GCA_002215365.1 Phytophthora megakarya | reverse complement strand
TCAGTGCGAAGTGGGCGGTGCAAATAAGTAGCTCATTTTGCAGAACCGTTGGTAATGGAAGAATGTTACAGCATGTCGATGTTGCAATACTTCAGGAAACGACTAACTGTGGCAACAACAGTAATTAACGACCGATCGGTGATAGAATAAACGATAGTATTTAGCCTCCGCAATGCTCCTCTTGAGTTAAATTAACCTGAGCGTTGACTATAAACCACCGGAGCCACTTCAACGCTGGACCCTTCAAATATGATGGACATAGACCAATCGATTATGAAAGGTACAAACACAAATAAATAGTCGCGGCGGACTACTCCGAACACGCCTACACCTTGCCTACCCCTTCTGTAGAAAGCACCGTCCTCCTGTAGATTTGTTGTTTTTACCTGTAGATATATCATTCCATCGTTTAATCGGCAGTGTACATCAAGATCCGAAGATAAGCAGCTGCCAGAGTGGAAGGTAGGTGGATCCAGGTAGTACAGGATGGGATGAATCAGAACCAAGGACTGAGGAATAACAGATGATCGAATTTGCATCATTAGGCACAAGTGGTTGGTATCTTTATTTGATCCACACTTAGTGCATTACGGACACCTCGGATCAAGGCATATATCGACCCTACAAGGTGATCTCGTGTTAGGAATATTGTATTAAATGAAGTTCGGATAACTGGATAATATATTGGCCAGATCCAACTACCTAATACTTATTCTATACGTGCAAGCTCCGGATCCACGGCATTTAGTGCTTGGCCGTGCGGTCCATCGATCTCTCAACTACCCCCCCACGATCCAGTCATAAGAGACTGCAAGCAACTCAAAGGGATCGCAAGATCAACTCCAATCAACACACCAAGGCAACCCACACGGCCAGATCCAAGATTGCAACCGGTGATCCACGTTCGACTACTCACGTTTACCCCGGATCAACTTACCTGGCAACACAGCAAATACTCTCTGCGCTGTTCACCACATCCATGCGTATCACCTAGACATTCAAGATCTTCAACACTTGGAACTCTCCTGCAGTTACCAGAGGAGCAAGATCCAGCTCTACCGACGGGTAAACAAGGTGAAGAAGTTCAGCTGATCACAGATCAACAGGAGTACCCCCTCCTATAGTCGGTGTCCTGGGCACAGTGGCAAGCCGGATCCAGCACTCTCAAGAATTTTCCTGATCCAGCTACACCACAGCCATATACCAGAAAGCCAGTAAGGATGATGACCCTAATTATGCAATGGACAGTCACTACGTCATATACGAACTATATGTCACAGAATGTCCTTATGGTGTGTCTGATGAACAAAGTGCGACCGCTGTTTACTTTCACACGCGGAGCTGATGGCACCACCGGTGACTGCTCCTGCTGCTTGTTCCGATGAAGCTGCAGTGACACCCAAACCTGGTGGAGGCTGCTTCCCTTTGGTCACCATTGTGTATAACTCACTTGGCATTGCCATCGTTATCCACCATCTTGATCATCTCGTCCACTTCTTCGTCTGTAGGAGCTTCACCAATGTTAATTAGCTCATGATGAAGCTCACCAGCTCCCACGTAATTGTTGTGATTGAGATCGAAGACCTGGAAACTTTCAACATTTCCTTGTCGGTGAACTTGTCATTCGTGTCTCTGGGCGGTTCTGACGGCGCCAATGGTGCTGCTCCAGGAACGGATATGGCATCCAGTGGATGATCAACCCCTGTTTACCATCTGACTTCGCTCGAGATAATGGAAAGTAGCGATTGTTGACTAGAACGATTAGTATCCAATCTGTTTTTGAGAAAACAGATCAGTCGTCCGAATGAAACAAGACTACTATCAACACACCTAGTTATGAGAAAAGGATAGAAAACGTACGAATTCACCTACTTTTGTGAAAATCTTGGAAAAACTGGGTTATTACAGCTCTTCCTCTACTAACGACAGTTCTAACGAACTAAGAATTTCATTTCTTTTCGAATGTTGTAGGACCGACCGCAATAGGAAGTCCTCTCATGCTACAGTTACTGGTATTATGCCTTTCAGAGTTTTTGGCAATACAGACATCTTACTCTGAGAATACTACATGGAGGAATAGGGTGCTGTCTTAGATTTGAGTTGACTGAACTATTAATAAGCCTCAGATTAGAGGTGTTATAGGAAGGGAAAGCCCGAAAGCCGTTGTTCACACTGCCATTTGGAGTTTTCGCTTTAACAATAGAGCTAAGGAACAGATATAATATTCCCAAGTTTATATATTAGTGCAATGGTATGATACCCCTGCTGAATAGTAAATCAACATGTGTGTGATATAATCCTAAAAAATATAGCTGATGGGGGGATACAGCAAAGAACACATTGCATATGTCTGGTAAAGTCTCTTTTCCTCAGCAAACTGTACTATATCGTGTATCGACCAAATTCCAAAAACACACCCTCATACTCGATTAAACCCGAGCATAGGAATAGGGTCCTGAAACCGAGTTCGACGCACCTAAGTAGACGAAGGTAATGACGCCTAGGGTTTAGGCGAACGTTGGGATCAACTGTTTGTTGAGTTTGTTGAGGCAAGCGCACGGCAACGCGCTTTAGTTCGTGTCGACGTCCTAGAAACTCAAGGTGACTTTGGCGACGACGGTCGCTCCGCTTCAGCTCCAAATACTATAGGTGTCTTACCGTCCAAGGGCCTGAACGTGTACTTCTGATGTACAACTTTGCTCCTATAGAGTTTGAACAGCTTTGGGATTCCGTTGAATGCCACGTTCTGGTCAACTGGAACGTGGGCAGAGACAAGAAGAGCGTGAACTCGCCAAAAGACGTCCTATTCATGACGCTCGGCACTTTAAAACGCTGTGGAAGTTGGGATATCGTGTCGACCATGTTTGATATGTCTCCATCACCTTTTCTGAAAATGGTTAAGTGGTTTCTGGGCATGCTGGAGCCGTTCTTGTATGCAACGCTCGTCCAAGACGAGGTAAAACGCTGCACGGCTTCAGCTTAGTCCGCAACCTGGTACTCTTCCCAGTCTTCCCAGGATGACCCCACATCGAAGAACGCGTTTCGAAAGCTAACGTCGAAGAATGAGTGTCGGTAGTCAACTTAACAGCCCGTCTAGCACCGTGTATGGATCATCGTAGTTTCTAGGATTTTTGTCCCTGTTTAATTGCATCACTGCTGTATCGTCTATGTTAGGCAGCTATGGCGCAGTACATAGATCGACGTCCTAAACCATTTTCACACATGGAACGATTTGCTATGTCAGATCGCATGTGCAGCCTTTGTGGGAACGCCGATTAGCATAACGCAGCCGAGTGCCCGAATCGTTTTCCTGTTGACGCACCCAGTGGTAGTGCTATCTTCGACGGGGAATACGTTGTGAGTTCCTATCCCATCGCCCTACTACAAGTCATCTGACCATCATTTGAAATTGCTAAGCTTCCCGATCCTCAAGACGCTGCGTTAGTGTGAGCTTAGGTTGGTTGCTCACACGATCTTGTAATACAGGCAGGTCTACAGCGCAGCAACCGAAAGGTTGCACGGTGATGTATTTAGGCTGTTTTTGATAAAATTTGACGCCCGTTTTGATAAATATATCTCTGTATGACCTCTGAAACAAATCCAGAGAACACGGTCCCTTTGCAAAAATTATGAAAAGGGACCGGGTTTCCATCAATAGTTTTAGCAAATTCGACCAGCAAAGCGATGTTGGTCAAATTTGTAAAATTTATTTGACATGTTGATGGGCAGGGACTTCCCCAGTGGCGGCACGGCCACTGTTGCAGAAAAGGGTAGGGAATGCAATGTCGATGAATCGTCGGAGGCTGCGTCAGAGGAGACGGATGTTGCTATGAAAGGTAAGGCCACCAAGGTCCGTGCCGGAAGACACGACTTGGGCTGTGCTGCGAATATGTACTGATTGGCATTGTGGAGAGCACATTTGGGTGAGTGGGTTGCTTGTCCCGTGGTGGTACTTAAGATTACCTAGGTTTTCCCACTTGTAGTGGATTTATCCCTCTGGGTTTTATATTACATTGTTAGAGGTCAGTTTGAGAATTACCACCAAATACAAGAACACCTCACATGCTATTGCCTGCAGGACACCCAAGTCTGCCGCTGCTACTGAGCACCTGCACTGCGTAGCACTACCGTCCTCAACAGGTTAGGAGTCCAAGGCACCCGTGGGAGCTCATAGTTGTGGTGGTTTTGATCAGACTCGAATCAGAATCATCAAAACATTCTAATCACTCTAAACATTTTGAGCAAATCAAAACTGGTCAAACTACTCGAAATGCAACCTCGCAACTGGCTTTTCAGCACTTGAAGTTGGCTGTCAGGACGAAGTTCGACTTCGTCGTTTTCTCGTACTTCGCAAGGTTCCCTCGCTCTGACAAGTACTCCCAGGCTTTGAGAAGCAGACCCTCAACGATGGCCGACTACCAGGACCATGACATGGCCCACGACTCCCCTGACGATCAGCACACGACTTCAATCCCTGTCCGTCGATCACCTCGACTAGCTGCCAGACGCGTGTCCAACTCGCCCTTATTCAGGCAACACGTACACACAGATGCATTAGGACTAGCGTATCATCTAGATCCACATATAGACCGCGATTGCTTTGTTGGGTCTACCGAAGAGGATACGAATAATCAAGACTGTGACTTCGCCGAAAGAAGTGGAATTCTTCAACTCGGGCAGACTTTAACCATGCGCTGTATCGCTTTGCTGGTGAAAAGCGAAGGTGGAGTCCTGGACAGCGAAGAAAATATGAAGGTGCTAACCTCGCGACTGGTGGTACCAGAAAAGATGAAATTCCGGTTGGCATGGAGTTTGCCAAACTCGTATTCGCCAATCCGACGTCTTTGGCCGCCAGCGAACGACGTGGAGCATCATGGACTTTATTCATTCGAAGAAACGAAACAAGCTGACGATAGACAAATTGGACATGTTAGCATATATCTATGTCAATCATCACTCCGTTTCGAAGAAGGACAGACCGCACAAGCCTACCGACTGGGCGCGGCTTGACTCTTATCCAGAATGCCACAAAGCGCTTGAGCGAGAGTGATCGGAGCAGTGAGTGCATGTTGAGCAGAAAGTAGTTTTGAGCATATATTGAGCTGTCTATTTTGATTGTGTAAACAGAGTTTTGAGCTATTTCGAGCAGTGTTGCAGTTAAAAGCGGATTTTCGAAACATTTAGAGTACAGGTCCCCCCAATAAGCGCGGTGGGTTCAAAGATGTGATTTTCTAGGGAGATGGGAAGACAAAGCGAACGTACTGTTAGTTAATAAAGTAATGTGTATATCTAAGGATGGGATATTGAAATTGGGAGATGCGCTAATTGGGGGCTCTGTACTTTCGAAAGTAATCAAATCCATCACTGGGTCTCTCCTGAAAACACGATTTGATCGTTTCAAATTTTGCGCAAAGACAGTCTATAATTGTGGGTTGTACTAAATCGAATTGCATCCTGAAAACGCAAACTGATCTGTTCAGATATCACCCCCTCATCCCCCACTCCACCCCTGTTCACTAATGACCACCGCTTTGATCGTTGTTCTTGCTGCTGCCGACCGTCATATAGCATCGAGACATGGACAGTCATTTCAATTCCCTTTAGGGCGACGACATCGGCACCGACGTGATCAACGGATCGCTCGTGTAGCGCTGCAATGGCCAACCATGTCCGGGTTTGCCACACTCTACAGATCTGGCGACGTTTCATTCCTAATTACTCTACTTGGCTTAGATCACCAAGTGTCTGTTCACTTTTGTAAGATTTGGTCGAAGGATTCTTCTCCGGGTTCTTGCACGAGACTGCCGAGCCGCCGTAACAACACTGCTATTCAAGCCTATTGCGTCGTTGTCTGGCACGGCGCTCTATCGATGGTGTCATGTCATTTATAGTCTGTGTCGGGGCTGTAATAGGAGCTTCTGTGGCTGCCGTAGCTGTTGCTAAGAGTGATGCTATTGGGGATGCTGGACGTTGTGTAGCAGCGGTTGATGATGAGGCTTCATGGCTGGGGGTTAGCTGTGTTAGCGGGATGCTGCTTGGTGTCATCGTGAACTGCGAGTTGATGGACATGACAGGTTAGTTGATGACAGAATCTTTTCAAATTCAAATGACTATCCTGTCAAGCTGCATACATATGCAGCAAAGTACGACGTACCATTCTGTCGGGGTGGCAACCACCCCGTACAGATTTCCCTGCATGGGCCAATTTGATACGAAAAAGCAGTTGCTCACGACTGAGACCTGATTCTTTTTGTCTGTTTTGCGCTTCCTCTCGCGCACGGTACCGGCCGGAACTTCCATACTTGCCGTGCACTCCGTGAAGGCGCTGACGGCTTCCGACACTGGTTCCCCGGCTCGAAGTAAGCTCTTCGCTGTTGCATATGTCTCCACTTTCTTCATCGGATATCGTACGTCATTGGAACGTTTTTGGCTGTTTCTGTTAGGCATATCGGCGCCATCTAAAAGTCAGAGAGGCGTAGACGCTTCTCGTCGTTTCCACAACGCCATAATACCCAGAGATGAGCGGGCGGGCAATCCGGTAGAACAAAGTCCGGAGGAACTCGACGAAATCTACCGGCCCAGAAGAAGGTAGGCAGTACGGCCTGATCGTCCTGCACCTCATGCTGTTCATCTGCCTGGTGTTCTGACATGTTTTGCCTGCTCACTAGATCGTGAACACTAGCCTCCGCGAGGCAGATTCGAAGAGCATCGTGCAAGCCGTCAAATGTGACCGTTCCAGCGCCGACAGCACGTTGTTTCAATTCATACACCATATCTTTAACGATACCCTGCCGAGCGTGTTCGATTTTGTCGATGGTCGACACCGTATTATCTTGCAGCGCTTTCATTTTATCTAAGATGGATACATGCGGCGGAAGACCCGTTGCTGTTAGGCGTGTGTTTGTTCTGCTGAACCCGCATTTTACTCGAGACGTCAAGTTGTCCAGCAGCCCAGAATCTTGAAATAGTGCTGTTTCAAAAAGCGGATGGCGAGGCGGAAGGTGCGTTCGCATGAACGGCATGTGGTATACCAGCGAGGCGAGGCAATACTCTCCTACAAATGATAAGGATTCAGGCATACCTTGAAATATCATCTTAACTCCACGGTGTACCCATGAATCTTGTTGTTCGAAATGTGGTGGCAAATCGCAAACTCATAACTTCCTGATGGCAGACCAGCAACTGTCCGACCGACATGCATATCACCAGCAGAACCGTATCGTAAGTAAGTGTTGTGAACTCCACCGAGAGACTATTCAGCCCGCAAATGCACAGCTGTAGACGACGGACAAGCAGTAGATCCAGAAGCACAGTATGTAGCGGCCTCCTTACGCATTGAATGGGTACCGAGACCATTTGAAATCACTTCACGCCGTCTCAGTTCAGCAGCAACAACTACATCTACTAACAAACGTTGCAGGCATTTACGAAATCGGTCATACTGACCTGACCCTGGGAACAAGCGGTTCTCGTCGGCATCAAACATAGTAGTTGCCCAGTAAATTGCTAGTGCCAGAATGGGGCAGATTGACCTAACTTGGGAATTCGTATGTTCCGGGCGCCGACGATTAATTACGTGATCGGATTGGCTAATAATATGCGGTTTTGCAGCTCACTTCAGTTAGAAGAAGAGCGAAGTAATGAACAGCACCACCAATGTAAGTACATTTTATTGAGCTGAAGCTACACTATCGACGACGGTGCTAATCACCTGTTTGGGCTGTTGGTCTCTCTGTAGTATTGCTTGCGCAGCGTTCATTAGCAGGTTTCTGCCGTTTTCTTGGTGTGAATGGGAGGATGAGAGTCCGGCTGGATTCTGCTTCGCGAACTAGCCGCAGCACCGTGGTGAGCTTTATCTGGGTTATTATGCGCTTTCTTTTACTAGGCTTTAAATTTCACGTTTGATATCCTGTGTTGAACAGCTCCACGGCTTGGGCTTCATCGTAAATTGCAGGCATCGGTAAGCCAGTTTTCTCCTCAATCCCACAAATAATGTGACGCATGAGCATCGACCATTCTAAAAGTGTTGCTTTTTTGTGTGTCTAGGTCATCAGAAGATATACGTTGGTACGGAGGAGATCCACGCCTAATGTCTCCAAAGCCACCACAGCCTCCATACCCCAAGAGAATCAATGCTTGGAAAATCGAAGTTGTTCGGTCCCCCCAACAAAATACTCCACGCGTTTCTCTCGAATCTTCATGAGCTGGCTCAATAGATTGAGCACGCTGAAGCCCCACAGCCCCACATCTTGTAATATTGATCTAATTTCCAGCCGTAGGAACTCACTAGTACTATTTCCCGCCGCAACACCCTTTTCTTCTAGTACTTCTTCCATGCGTTTTTCTAATATGCCCGGGAGCGCATCAATGGACTTCTGATAGTCGTCCAGTTTCCTAAAAAGATCAATGTAGGTGTGAACTCAGAGAGGTTGAGGTCATCATTGGCGTCAAAAACTCGGGCAGTATTTGGATTTTCAGCTGCCAGTTCTTCTCTTAGCCACTTCTTGATGCCGTTGATGCTGCATGCGTACTTCTTCCTTGTGTCGCGCGATATACATGCATCACGAAGAGCCTTCGGATCGACGAAGACTACATCCTCCTGCGAACTTCTAGCAGGCATTTTCTTTGTGAAGATGTGTGAACGTCTTTATCTAATTTTGACCAATTAGAACGACATCTTATCGTCGGACTCTGGTGTATACGATTTCTCGGTATAATTCGATTCTTGATTGTCCATAGTAAATCTCAGTCACTCTTCGGCGTCAGGATTCACAGATTCCGGAAATCATAAGCGGATTCGCCGACGTTTTGGCTGAAAGCGCCACATAAAACTTACGTAAGTTAGAGGGTGCAGGTTGAAGCGGATTCGCATATAGTCGTGGGTCCGGCGGCCTGTCACCACTCTGATCGTTTTTCATGTGCGCAAAATAAACTCGCAATGAATCACCCCTCCATTCAATATGAGAATGTCTGACGCCGAAAGCATTTGCTGAACGGCAGATGAGATTCCACGATAGTATTAAGTATGTCCGAGAAAAAATTGCGTCCCCGCTGGACACCTTCAACAAATGGTCACAGAGATACTCGTACAGCTCAAACGAAAGTGGGTCTTTGCCCACTTTCACGTGACCTTTTCCATAATGAGATGTGTTTTCAGGAACGACCCACTACTAGTACCGATAATGCAACAAGTTGTACCCATCCAATAAACCTGATTTCGAGTAAAAGTCCTCTTTCTTATAATATCGGCTCGTCAAAAACAAACTCGTTCACAGAAATGCTACTGGATATACCTTTCATAATTAATCGTCGTTTTCCGGCTGCAAAATATCACATCCATTTTCAATTCGATAGTGGAAAGAAGGGAAGAACTGTGTCCTGATGGGGCAGGCGGGCTCCGTGCAGCAGAAGAGCGCGCTGCGGGACGTGCTGTCTCTCCGACGCCCTAACGTCAGCAACACTGAGCTGGAAGAAGTCTTGCGCACCTTCTGTGCTTTGTTTCCAGTCGAGGTGCGCATTATGATACTAATTTATAAAACTACTGCACTCTCTCTCACATATTTGATGTCTTAGTTGCATGTGTCCATCAATGCAGACCCCAATCTCATCAGCAACATCGTGGGTGTCGACGTGAAGGAACGCCGTCTCTTCGACGCGGTGCTCGGCCTGTTGCAGGACCAATCGGAGCAGACACAGCACAGTAATGGCCGCGACATGCTACCACTGATCCTCACGACCTTCCGTCGCGTTATTCGCTGGAGAGAACTCTACAAATTATGTGCCAAGTGCTCCATGAAGCCTTTCCTCACGTGTCTCTACCGCCCGTCACCTACGCTAGTGTTGTCCGTACTGGAGACTCTGGAGCTCATGCTGTCACCTTGTCCGGGCTTTGAAGCTGGCGACAAGGCGGCAGATCGGAGTGAAGCGGCAAATCGACGGAATTTTGGAGATGCAGGAGGGTTTGAAGTGTTGCGGGCGCTGCTGGTGCAATATGGATCGAAGGAGAAGGAGAAGTTGGTGTTGGAAGCAGTTTTGAAGTTGTTCCATTTGACTCTGGTGACGAGACGAACAGCGACGGATGTGGTGACGTGCACTCAAGCTGTGGATGCACTGATGAATGCGCGAGTGGCGTTGCTGGATTTGTGTCATTGTCGAGAAGTTATGAAACTTGCGAGTAGGTTGGTGAAGGAACTGTTTTACATTGTGGATCTGAATCAGGTGCATGAATTGCAAGAATCGGCGAGAGAGTATGGGGCCTTGTTGTATGCATTGCATACAGCAGTACGGGAGGATGTGGACTCGGATATGGTAGAAAATGGAAAGGAGGAGGACAGTGAAAATGAGGTTGAGATGCGGGAATTATGCGTGGACCTTGTAGAAGTGTTTTGTGCAGGCAACAGTCGCTCTAAAAAGGCGATTTATCGAATTTTCCCTGTGGACCTATTTATCCCAGCAAAAAGCCGTATTGATCTGACATCGCGCCACACATCTGCGTCACCTTCCTCAGCACTACTAAAAGTTCCAATAGTAGCGCGGAGTGCCAGAACATTACCCCACTTTCCGTTCGAGGTTGAACAACATCCCAGACGCACATCGATAGCAACATCGAATAGTCCTGTGTCTAATGGAAGTTTGGAAGCGAAGCGTAATCGTGTAGTAGCACTCGCGTATAATGCGATGAATTTTGGAGGAGGGGCTTTTGAACGGTGGCTTGACGATGCACGCGAGAAGGGGGAACACTGGCGACAGATTGTCGAGGCTGTTCGCGAAACTCATGAAACTCCGGAGCTAATATGGCGTGCTCCTATGCGTGCTGAGCTACGTCAAGCTTTGCAGACAGAAATAAAGAATCTTGAACGGCGACAATGTGTGGCAGATTATGAGACTGCATCTGGAGAGCAAATACCACGTTGGGATCATGAAATGTTCTATGTGGAATACCCTTCCATGCATGAAGAGCTCGTGGTTAATGGCTACTTTGTGAAGTACCTTATCCCTCGAGTGGCAGACATGACAACAACGTATGAGATTGCTGAGCCTGTTGTATTAACTTGGCATCTATCTGATCAGCTTGCGATAGAGCATGATGAGAAATGGGCGATCTTGTGTTTACGATGCTTACGGGTGGTAATTAGACGGTATGCTATGGTGTTTCATGGTCAACTTCCTACCCAATACGTGCTACTAGTGCTCCGAGACCACATGAACCACTCATTTGCTTTTATACGGGAGTGTTTTCTTCTTCTAAATACTGCTATCATTACAACGCGAAATACACCATCTGAAAGCTTCAATCAAGTATGCACGAATATCACGCGCACTATTGTGGATGTTCTAGCGGACCCCGTTCTATTAGCAACATTTTCGGGGCCTTTTGAATCGGAGACTGACGCTGGTGATGATAATTCCCTGCAACTAACTGAATCGGACGATGAGGCTATTTCAGTTGTGAATGATCGTGACACATTGATACGAGCTGGTATTACGCTTCTTCTCACGATTGTCCGGCGTGCAAAATTTGTATTATGTTTGGTTAGACCCAAGAGAAGGTTCTTGTGTCGGCTACTGGCGGTGGAAACACTTGATCATGTGACTATTACGCGGCTACTGTTCGTGTTAAACCAACTAGCGCTGCTGGACAACATAGGCGATTATAATACTTCATCAGGATCTGACGGAATTTCTAATCATCTGTGTTCAACATCACTTCCGTCCACTTCAGTATCATCACACTCAAATTCATCAACAGACAACAATTGGAGATCACTTACACTGGTGTATGTTCTGTTAGCTAGTTGTGACCCGAAAGGAATGGGCATGTGTGTGGCTACTGCTGAGTTTCTCAAGGAATGTTGTTTGTCTCCGAACTCACGTAACGTTAGTGGGTTATCGAATCCGTCGTCCAACGAGCTTAACAATTTGCTGAACGAAGCTCTTGGTTGTGGTGGATGTGGCATGGGACGGTTACTGATTTCTACCAGTGCCGAAGTATTTGCCAGAACATTTAATGCATCGAAGAAACGAGCAGCAGATGTGAACTGGGGTCGAACACAACGTACTCGACTGTATCGCTATTTGAAGCACAAATACTTGGGCTCAGGTGAATCGTCTAAGACATCGTGGAACACCTTTGTAGACGAAGATACAGATCACCGGTACGAAGATGATGATCTTTTCATTGGTAACATCTTTTTGCGTTCCTATATTGAAGGCGATGGAGAATTCTTGAATGAATGGACGCCTGAAATGTATAGCAGCCTGATCAACGCACTGTTTGAGGAACTGGTGCAGCTTGGACGCAAAAAGTCTGGGCATGTCGAGACTGGTAGCGTTGGTCCATTGGCTTCACCGCCACAGCAACAATCACTGGCGAATTCTGCAAGCGATGGCGGTTCGTGTGCAGCTGAACCGTGGGAAGTGCAAGTGTTAATCCTCAAGGCTCTCGCCCGGTTAGTTCCATCGAATTGTGCCCAAGTCAAAATCAAGAGTGCTTTTTATGAATCGTTATTGGCACCTCTTCGTCGCTCCATGCTTAGTGAGGTTGATCAAGTGCGCGGTATTTTGTCGTTGGAGCTTTTTGTCGCAATGATATCTGTTCCTGAATTGCGTAGTGTTAACACTGCTACTTGCCGATTATTTTTGGAGGAAAAAGGTTTGAGTGTGTTAGCCGATTCGCTAGAGCGAATGCGCAATCCAGCATTTCAGCAAATACTACAAACGGTGGAAGTATTTGGTCCCCGCCAGCGAAATAACGTAAACAATCAGAACATGGCACGTGTGCTGTTGTATCGTTCGACTGAAGTCCTCTCTATTCTGGCGAAACAACAAACAGCTGGAATTCGCGCTATTACGAATAATCCAGAGGTAGTGACTGCTTTGATCGGGCTCGCATCACGTCCAATTATTACGGAGTATGCGGACATTGACGCGGTGAGTGTTTGTCTGAGTTGTCTTGGTGAGTTATGTCACTACGACGAACTTCGTGCACTAGTGGTCAATGCCGGTGGATTGTTATCACTGTTAGATACCGTTGCGTTCTGTCCGGCGGAAGAGATTGAAAAAGCTGATATCGATGAATCTCATGTTATTGATGAGCGGAGCGAATCAGATACATCAGATGCTGATGACCAAGAAGAGGATGTACATGGTGAACTCATGAATAATGCTGAGGTGGTTAGCGACAAAGTTAATGGCATCGTTGATAGTTCATCAGATGAAGTTCAACGGATTCCATCACCATTCTTTGGTGCAATTCGAAGCGCTGCTTTGGTACTCCGTGCATGTATCGGGTCGAAGAATGATTCGATGTTATCGCTGCCAACACAAGTGCTGAATCAGCTGCTAACACCAAGCTTTGTTCGGGTACTGTTGTCCTTAAATTATTGTGATGCTGGTGTAAATAATATTGATGCGTGTGATGTACTGTTTGTTGCAGATACTACGTTCATCCCCAGATAAGTTCATTCTCCAACTGCAAACCATCGAAGATATCAGCACTGCAACTCTCATCTGGACAGTTAGTATGAGGCAGCGGCTTCAAATATGTGTCACGGCTGAGCTTGCAAAGGTGAAAACGGCAGCCACTACAAAGATGTGGCCACGTTGGAACCCGGAGCATTTTGTAGCTGCTGACTCATTCCGGTACCAGTATCCGGAACTTGCAAATGTATTCGTCGTACATGACGTTTACCTAGCAAACTTTGTAGCGACGTCAGTTGAAGAATTGGATCTGGGAGATATCGATATGGCTTCTTTCTCAGAAGCTTTACTGATCTCTATACAAAGCCATGAAAACGTGCTACGTATCTTGCAAGAACGAGGCTCCGGTGACACCACAAAAGAAACAGCCATCCGGTTGATGCGGCAAGCATTGGACAAACTTGTGAGTAAACACCCGCAGCATAACCTTGAAGTGGGTTCTAGTCGCAGTGGCCCCCTTTCCGATGGCTCGCCAGTCATGTCGCCTATCGCCGCTGCTACTTCAACTAGTAGTTTTTCACCCCAAACGCTCGCAGCAGCGGTGCACGCTTTTTCGCCGACGGATGACCGTGACTGGGATACCACGCGTATCGAGCGATGCAGCTCGTCCGGAATTGAGGACCTGACTGTGTAAGGTTCGAAATGTGGACCCATGTTGCGAAAATGTTAAAGGAAGTGGTACCTCGTTCAACTTATTTAATTGTTTTCTTGTTGCCGAAACTTGTTGGCGTTTTGGTTTTTTACAATACGATGAGTACCTGTACCTCCAAATGAGCTGCGGCAAAACGCTACCGGTAGAATCCATTTCCAACTTGCTATAACTAGAGGATTGGGCTGGTAGTGCAGACATACAAAAAAGTTGTTTGGTCAGAATATGTCAGATCTTGGTTAGCCTGGATAAGGATGAATATCGTTAAGCTGCCGACACACGATTGTTGACTTGGATTAACTATGGCTATATAGGGCATCAACGCGCTTAATGACCAATTGGATCAGGAGTAGAAGTTTATCTACCAATGAGGACAATTAGGGGTAGGTAAACAGGCTGCCGACGCTGTACCGACGTATAATGTAGGCAGCGGGCGGAAATATGCAGGAGGGCTATAGTATCTACTAGTTCATGGTAAATCATCCACATATTTTCGTTTGTGCCGACAAAACACTTAAACGCACTATGAGCCTCCAAGATCTAGCCCCAGTCAACTCCCAACGCGCTCGGCAAACAGCTATAAATGCGTTCACGCGCTTCCTCGCTGCAGAAGGTGTCTCCATGGAGTACATCGGAGCATCCCTCCTCGGCGACGAGAGCGGCGCCGTGTTTGTGAAGCTGATGGATCGTTTTGCTGTTCACCTGGTGTTCGTGGAGGGGAGAGGGGGGAAACCATTGGCGCGCAACTCCGTCATGAGCTACTACCGACATGTCAAGAACCATCTCCTCGACGTCTACCCGAAGCACAGAGCCTCTATTGAGAAGAAGCTGCTCAAGATGGCGCAGACACTGGAGCGTCATTGCCTGAAGCGGATTGAGGGTGGAATGATCAAGAAGGCGCCAGCATGTACCAAGGAAGACCTACGTATTCTGATGGACGGACTATACTACGATGCGTCAAGCCCAAAGGACTATCAAGATGCAGCATTGCTGGCGCTTATGTGGTACGCGTTCGGTCGTGCCTCCGATCTTGGTTTCGTGATGAAAGGCAATCTCTCTGTGAGCGCGGACGG
>NBNE01001030.1:0-15219 GCA_002215365.1 Phytophthora megakarya | reverse complement strand
AATTAGACAAACACTGGTCTTTACTACTGTAAAATAAAAAGACGCGGACAGAAACGAACCAATCAGATAACTTAAAGTTTGTATAGAGGCCGGACAGAGGAAAGGACAGGCATACAAACTTTAAGTCAAATGATTGTTAAACTGAATATATTCAGTTTAGATAAATCGTCTAAGTAGCATTATGCTACATCGGGTCTGGAGGGGTTAATAATGTAGAAAGATTCAGGATCTCGTGCGAACTCAAATTTCAGATTAGAATTTCGCCGTAAGATAAAACGTGAATAAATTACCAAACAACACAAGCACGATTATGGTGCTTAAAACCATTTGTCGTACGATTGTAACTCTGTTGAACCGAGCTACACGCTGGATCGAGGTTGAGCCAAATGCTGCTTGGGTTGAAAGAGTCGTCACCACTCGATAGCGATCTGCAATTTTGCTGCGTGTCTGGACAATACTGAAGTGAATCAAGCAGCGCGAACAAAGCAACTTCAACCACCACATGGAGCAAAGGACACGAGCGCAAACCACAACGCTCACGCTGGATCTGCACATCGAAGGTATGCACATGCTGCTGCATACTACAAGTAAATATCCACGCATTGGTGATCTTGTTGATGGCGAGGACTGTGCGGAGAGGATGCACATACAGACTCCTGGCAGTTGGATCCGAATCAAGGTCGGAACGGGGTGTTGCGCCGAAGTTCATTGATTTCCGGAGATACTAAGCTCTGTGGCGAAATTGAGTCCTTGTCTCCGTTGTGGCACTCAACTGTTAACACCCGATATGCATAAAACAATTCCACCATTGATTTCCACTCGCATGTCAAGAAGCAACTTGCTCGAATGATGTGCAAAATTGCAATTCAGTGGATTTGTGTTTGGATGCATGCTTTTGTTTGATGCGTGCTGCTGTGCCCGTTCAGCAAAACTTAAATTTACTAACGGCAGCATGAAGTCGAATGGGTTCATAGAATAACCCAGTACATTTGTCTTTTAGTCGGGTACTGTAGCCGCGACATCTTCAACTTGCCAGGTACCTGAACTTTATCAGTTCGTTCACGTCGAACAAGTCCGGACCATTCCCACTCTTCCCTCGTGCTCCAGAGATCTCCATGGTGGCCATCGCGAGCGACAAGAAGGCAACCACGACCAGTGGCGTCGTGGCGGCGCGTCTGCTGGGATCCACGTGCTCGGGGCTGTGCGAGCTCATGATCTTCCACCCCGTGGACACCATTGCCAAGCGCCTCATGACCAACAAGGATCCCATGCACGGTGTCTCGGGCCTCAACAAGGTCATCTTCCGCGACGCCTACGAGAAGCCCATGTTCGCGCGCTACCGCTCGCTGTTCCCCGGTCTGGGCTTCGCAGCCGGCTACAAGATCTCGCAGCGCATCTACAAATTCGGCGGGCAGCCCGTCGTCAAGGACTACATGACCACGAACCACGCGTCCTTCTTCGCGCACACGTTCGGCGAGCGCAACGCCAAGACGATGATGCACGCGACGGCTGGCAGTCTCATTGGTATTGGCGAGATCGCTCTGCTGCCGCTGGATGTGCTCAAGATCCGCGCACAGACCAACCCGGCTGCTATTGCTGGAAAGGGCGTGGCTCACATCTTCAAGACGGAAGGGTTCGCCCTGTACCGCGGTGCGGGCTGGACGGCTGCGCGCAACGCCCCCGGCTCATTCGCTCTCTTCGGAGGCTCGGCCTTCGCCAAGGAGTACCTGTTCCAGCTCGAGGACTACAACAGTGCCACGTTCTTCCAGAACTTTGTGGCGTCTATCTCGGGTGCTTCCGCCAGTATCGTCGGTATGTTCATGCACCACTATTTATTGGAATTCTGCAACGATACTGACTAGTTGTTTTGCGTTTGCAGTCGCGCAACCGCTTGATGTAATCAAGACGCGTATCCAGTCTCGCCCGTTCGACTCACCTGAGAGCGGTATGACGGTGGTGCGCAACCTGCTCAAGGCTGAAGGCCCCGGTGCTCTGTTCAAGGGTCTGATCCCCAAGCTCTCGGTGGTCGGCCCCAAGCTCGTGTTCTCGTTCGCCGTGGCACAGCACCTGATTGCGTATTTCGAGAAGTCCTTCAGCTCTTAGGTAGACTGGTCGTCGAAACTGCGCTGTTGTCATACACAGTGGTGATGGCTAGAGGAAGTGCGTTTGTTAGATTCACTGGCATTGAAGTCATCGTGTGCAACACCTTCGTTCTGCATCAAGCCTCGTGGCCCATTTATAAAGACGCAACTTTGATGTTTTCATGGTGTTTTCAGATTTACGTTGCATCGATGTCATTTCTATAAGGCATGTGCAGCCTTCAGTCTATTGATGACGTTTATCCACCTCAGTTAAACGCGACTTTCATCACTGTGCAAACGAGAACGAAAGTGACGCTGGCAGCAGCGGTTACAATGGCGAGCAGCGCGAATGCAAGTTTCCACTTCCAAAAGCGTCGAGGTTGTTGTACGAAAGCATGCTGGGGGAAGTAGAGCTGCAGCACTGAGGCGAGTGACTCATTCCTCTCTAATGGACGACCATCAGGGCGTTTCATGCCTGTTGTCTCCAGCAAGAACTGAGCACACAGTCCGTAGTGATCGGACAAATTCGTGATTGGTAACTGAGGCTTGCGTCGACGAAGCAGCTGGTGTGTGTGATCATTTTCGTCGCTATAGTCCTCAGACTCGCTGTCTTCAGTGAGATTTTCTACCGAGCAATGATCCACCATAGTGCCCTTCTCAATCAAAGTTAATCGAAAGCTTGATAACGCTACGGGATCGGCGCTTGTACTGTCTTCATTTCCCTTCTCAATATTATCGTTGATGTCAGCGATGCTTGTTTGGGTGCTAGGAGTAGCAGGATCCGTGACTGGCACTTGATCATTAATGCCCGAGAAGAAAAACATGTAGTCAATGCACTTGCCGTCCTTCTCGGGTGAAAGTGGATCCATAATGTGCACAAGTGAAGAGTGTCCGTCACCATTAGTGATCGGGTGGATTTCATCACCCAGCTTCGAAGCATCACATTGTTTCATGAGGTCAATGATCGATGACTCTGTTTTCGTGTCCGTGTCGACTGTTTTCCCCGTCTCCCTTGCAATGTTCAGCCTCGCCCCCTGCACTATACGCTCAAAATCTGCCACAAGTTGTTGGTACACGTTGCTCTCCCGACAGCGTGTAGATATCGCTAGTCCTGATTGTGCGTCATGCGCGAGATTATGCCGCGCGTCGAGGTTG
Source organism: Phytophthora megakarya (assembly GCA_002215365.1). NCBI lineage: Eukaryota > Oomycota > Peronosporomycetes > Peronosporales > Peronosporaceae > Phytophthora > Phytophthora megakarya. Next base: position 11,983 of record NBNE01001030.1, on the reverse strand, counting down.
AAGTCGCCGGTGATGAGGACCGGGGCCCCCGGGTCTTCTCGGATCGTTCTAGCAATGAAGCAGTGCATCTCTTGGAGCTGACCAAGGCGAATTTGGTATTCTTTGCGGTTATCACCTGCTTGAGTATGTGTAGTAAACACGTGGAGCGAATCTGAGAGATCTGGTGATAGCTGGATTCGAGCATACAGCACCCCCTTGGCACAGATTCCATCGCTACCAGCGCCTTGGGAGTATACGAGTTGGTCGCGTTCTACGATCGGGTAGCGACTGAGAATCAGCAGTCCGCCATCAATGAGGCGGGCGTCTAGCAGTCTTGGCCACACGGAGCCGCAGTGATAACGGAATCCCATAGCGTACGCTTCACGCACGAATCGCTTCTGCCTCGGTCCAGCTTCGAACATCTCCTGGAGAATTACCACGTCGAATTTGGCCATTTTGCGCAGCAGCAGAGCTACTCGCAGGTCTTTGTAGTCCCCAGTGTTGAACCATTGGCCGCTGTGTATGCCCTCAGGGCGACAGAAGATCTGCGCAGGTACATTACATCAGTTATCAGAACTCCCAACAGCTCCACAGACACATACGTTCATGCTGAGCACGGCGAGACGTTCCTGCCTCGTCGCCATGGCTCTGGCTGTGAAATCAAAGGGAATGAGGATGAACTCGCAGGTAGAAGTAGCTTCAGTGACGTCTAGATTCGATGTGTACGTTACTTTGGGCGGCTAGGTACATGTACTACCCTTTTCATTGGTTTAAAATGCGTTGTAGACGCCTTTTCATTGGTTTAAAATGCGTTGTAGACGGTCGGGTTGGTTATTTTCTTGTCCAGCACATTCAGTTGATGGTGTAATGTGGCCAGCGTGCGCTCTGCTTCTCGGACTTGGGTCTCGCGCGTCTCGACTAAAGCGCAATATTTGGCCACTAAGGCCAATTCCTGTTGCTTCGCGGTGATTTCGGCTCGAAATACCTTTTGGTCCTGTGTGAGTTGCGCCTCCGAGAATTTGAGTTCTCCAGCGGTGACGCCGACTTGGCGCATCTGGTCGCTGTGGGCACGTATGAATTCCGCAGTCTTTAGCTCCTCCTTGGTCTCAAAGGCCTCAATTGCTTCGAGGGTGTTGAGGGTGTCCGCCCCTAAACATATGAACAAACAACGAGGTCGCGAAACTTGGTGAGAAGGAGTAGGATCGGCAACTGCACGTCGTGTAGTACACGACCACACAGAGCTTACCGATAGCGGTCATGTCGTGAACGACAGCGTCGATGTGACGTTCTCGGGCGATTTCTTGGTTGCGAACCGCTGCTTTCTCAGCAAGAAGAGCGCAAACGACGTGAGGCTGCACGTCTTGTTCCCACGACAATTCTATGTTGACCTCGCTCGGTTCGTCCATGCTGAAGTGCGAAGCCATCATGACAGCTTTTGCGTCTACACTCACCCCCACGCCATGACGCGCACCATCTTCCCATTGTCCAATGTACTCCTCTTCAAGCGTGCCAATGTGGACACCGTATCCGCTAGCTACGCCGTCGCGAAATTCTCCGGAGTAGGTGGTTCCGTTCGTCTGCATCTCCACTCCAGCTCCATGTTTCTTACCCTCCTTCATTGCACCGGAGTATGTTACTCCAAAGACGGACAAGAGGACCCCCACACCATCGGGAATTCCATCTACAGATAATTGTTAGCGACTGTCTAACGTTGTTGCAACAACCAGCAAAGCACCTTTGACTTCGCCGTGGTACGTTGATCGATCTATCAGCGTCACAGTTGTCACCTTCACCACTGGAATCGGACCCAGCGTTTTCACCTCGATAGCGTGACCTTCCTCGACTGGAGCTTTAACATCACAACTGGACTCACTTGACCCCGGTCTACTGCGGATGGAGGCAACACTTTCACTTCTTACAGGTGGTGCCATGTTGCCTTTTGTGCCCTTTCGCGGCAACTCCTCTATCTATGGGTTTGTATGGGTGTCGTGCACTTCAACTTGCCGGTGTTGATACGCCATTGCATGTGCTGCCTGGCAAAAGCAAATAAGAAAACGAAGCACCAAGCAGAAAGTCACAAGCAAAGGCGCACGAAGAGATGGCAAATATGAAGTCTGCACACGCTCGACCTGGGTACGTAGCAGCCACCGGAGGAGACTGGTATGCTTCTCAAAATGCTCCATGCCACCGCGTTGCTCCGACATTCCTGTGCCTTGTATGAGCTTCAATATCTTTCCCAATATTTGCATTTTGGTGTCTTTGACATGACAGACCTGGCGAAGATGAAGCGTTTGGGTGGCAATTGTTCCACGACCGACAGCGCAACATGATCTACTATTTGCACAGCTACACGGGAGAAGTGCGGTGGCCTCGACCGGAGACTGTGGGCTTCATCATGCACGGACTCAAGCCTCTGCCTTACAATGCTGGTGGCCATGGCATGGTAAACCCCGACATTTGGAGTCCGTACTACCCACACGTGGTGATGTTGCCGTCGGGCTTGGTGCAAGTGCATTCTAGTCCTCGATCGGACACTCAAGAGATGTGGTGCGGATACAACCGCTTCCCACTCGCCAACTTCAGGGACAACAGCGGCAATGGAGAACATAGAGCTGATGGAGCAGGAGTTCTACCGTCGGGACCGAGAATGTTGCCGCCGACGTGGGAAGACTCGCGCGGTGGGTCGCCGTTTTTACCTCCGTATCCAGTGACGATTCTCGGACGTGACGACATGGATAATCCCCCGGTAGTATCAAGAGCTCCTCCACAACGACTTTATGAGCGCTTCCAGACACCAGAGGTTGATGCCCCACGTAGCTATCGCCAGCTTCAGAATGGCGAGGTCGGACGAGTTCACGGCTCAATGGATTGGTCGACTCACACCCGCCGAAACACTAGCACCGTATCGGTAGCGAGTAACCAGGTCAACGAACGCAAGCAACCAGGTGGGAGCAACCGTAAATGTCCACTTCCTTAACACATTTTCAGCGAACTCTGCTTGTGCTACAGTATATCCGAAGACATTGCCACCACCGAACATAGAGAAGAAGGAGCACAACCGCAAAGGGTATCTCCTTCGACAAGCGCGCAAATTGATGCGAGACAGCAGCTCAGTTGCTTCCACTCCAGACGCAGCTTCAGCTGCACCAAGCAGACAACGCAAGGCACTCGAGGTGTCGTCAACCGCCAAGACGAGACAAGAAGGCTCCAGCGAACTGGAAGACAAACCAGACAGCTTCCCCGACGGATACTACGATAGATTTTCTCTGCACTGAACGTGCCTCCAATTCCCGCAACACGTGAGAAGACAACTATTTGCTAAGTACAACGGAAAATCACGATACCGCTTATTTGGTTGCTAGTTGAGGGCTGATGTTGTCACATGAAGACCCACGTATGCAACACAGCAGATCCGCGGTCGTTCACATCTTCAGACGCGGCGCATTAGCACAACGAGATCTCCCGCCGACCAACCACACAGAAGACCATGGCGAGATCTGCACGCCCCCAGGACGTGGGCATCCTGGCCATGGAGGTGCATTTCCCCGTGGACTACGTGGATCAGCGCGAGATGGAGGCGTTCGATGGCGTCGGCATCGGTAAGTACACGCTGGGTCTGGGCCAGCTGGGCATGGCTGTTCCTGGGGACCGAGAGGACGTCAACGCACTGGCGCTGACTGCGGTGTCGAGGCTCATGAGCAAGTTCCGCGTGGCTCCGGATCAAGTTGGACGCCTGGAAGTGGGCACGGAGACGCTAGTGGACAAGAGCAAGTCCACTAAGACCGTGCTCATGCAACTCTTCGGAGACAACGCAGACGTGGACGGAGCGACTGTCGTCAATGCGTGCTACGGCGGCACTGCGGCGCTGCTGAACGCGGTGGCGTGGGTCGACAGCTCCTTCTGGGACGGAAGATACGCCATCGTGGTGGCTACGGACATTGCCGTGTACGCTAGGGGCCCTGCTCGACCCAGCGGAGGCTGTGCAGCTGTGGCGATGCTCATTGGACCTGACGCTCCCATGGTTCTGGACTGCAGAACCAAGGCCACACACGCTACGAACGTGTGGGATTTCTACAAACCCAACGTGAACAGTGAATACCCGACGGTGGACGGCAAGCTGTCCAATTCGTGCTATCTCCATGCGCTGGATGAATGCTACCAGCTTTTCTGCAAGAAGAATGAGTCTGTAGAGAACGATGGTAAGGAGGTTGATGTAGATTCTGTGGACTATGCAGTGTTCCACTCGCCCTACAACAAGTTGGTGCAGAAGTCGTTTGCTCGCTTACTCTTCCTAGACTCAAGACATTTATTGAGCAAGGATGATGAAACTGCAAAAGAGAGGTTTGCGTCGCTGAGCAAGTGGAGCAACATGTCGCTGGAAGACACGCTAAATGATCGTGAGTTGGATTTGGCCCTTCGTGGACTTGCGAAAGAAGACTTTAAGACCAAGGTGTCACCGAGCTGCACCACTTCCCAGCAACTGGGTAACAGCTACACTGCTGCAGTGTACTTGAACCTGGCGACACTGGTGCACGCCCGTGCCAAGGACCTGGCGCTTGGTGCTCGGGTCCTCATGTTCTCGTACGGCTCGGGTAGTCTTGCCACCATGTTTATGCTTCGCACTCGTGAGCCGACAGAGCCAACTAACGCCAAATTCTCGTTGGAAAACATCGCTAAGTCCCTCGATCTCACTGCTCGCCTCGAACGCCGCAAGAAGAAGACCCCGGAGGAGTACACGGCGAGCATGAAATTGCGCCAGTGTACCTATGGTGCCAAGAATGGACTCAAGCTTACACAGTCTATTGTTGCCATCCCTGAAGGAGATTTCTACCTGGACCGGATTGACGAGATGGGTCGTCGTTTCTACGCTTGCTCAAAATCGGACGTTACTGATGAGGGCGATAAGCAGGAGCAATTTTGTCAAACTAAGACAACCCAGGAGCTTGCTGGTGCTGTATATGTGACTGGTACAAGTGTTGGGCTTCCAGGTCAGGTGAAGGTATTCGATGGCGAAAACTCTATCGAAAAGCTGCTAGAAGGTGAAAACTGTATTCAAGAACTCACTGATACAGAAATGGACAAGATGATAGCCCAGAACATTGTGCAAATGACTACGGATAAGACCACTGGCAACGTGATACGTGCTCCGGTTTCTACACGAGAAAAATGCATCCAAGTGTCTGCCGTTGTTAACCATGTTGACCTTGAGAAGGATTATGGCGTTGCTGCGACTATTGCAAACTCCATGGACGAACCCACGCAGTTAGCCGTCGCTGCTGGCCTTGAGGCTGTTCGCAATGCAGGTCTTGTGAACGGGACTGATGATAAATGGCAGTTACCTGAGAACATGCGCGACTCAACGGGTGTGATCTACGCTACTTCTTTCCCTACCATGAATGCTGCAGTGTCGGAAACCTCGCGTTTTCATGAAAGTAAAAAGGACAGTAGTGAGTCTACATACGAGATGGATCGCAAAATCCTGTTCCGACTGCTTGTACTCGCGAATGCACAAGTTGCTCAACTTACTGGGGCCCGTGGACCCAACACGCAGATTAATGCAGCGTGTGCAGGTGCAACACAAGCCGTTGGAATGGCTCAGGATTGGATCAGTTCTGGTAAGTGTCAGCGTGTAATTGTGGTGTCTAGCGACACCGCTAGCTCGGAGACCATGATGCCACTGATTGGTGGTGGCTTCCGCGCTCTTGGTGCTGCATGTATCGCTCCAACGGCCGATGCAGCGGCGCGCCCATTTGATGTGAAGCGATGTGGCATGATTGTCGGTAGTGGAGCGATCGGCTTGGTGTTCGAGTCTCCGCGTGCTTACACGGAGCGTCTAGTTGCTGAGCCTGCACACAAAAAGACGGTGCGTCTACTGGCTACGCAATTTAGTAACTCGGCTTATCACGGAGCTTCTTTGGAGCCTAACCACGTTGGTCAGGAATTGGTGCGCTTCTTGCAACGTGTTAAGACTGATTTTGGTATCACTCGCGAGGAGATTGCGCACAATGGAGTGTACTACAGCCACGAGACGGGCACTAATGCATCGGCCAAGTCTTCGTGTGCTTACACAGAAGTGACGGCGTTGCGCACAGCTTTCGGCTCGGAACTGCTCGCTGAGCTGATGATCACGAACACGAAGGGCTTCACAGGACACCCCATGGCCGTGGCTTTCGAGGACGTAGCCGCGATCGAGGGACTGCAACATGGACGTGTACCTCCTGTGGTGCACTTTGAAACCCACGACACGAACTTGGGCGAGACTCCCCTTCGCCTCTCACCGGGAGGTGCATACGCTCACAAGTACGCTCTGCGCTTCGCTGCAGGTTTTGGTTCGCAACTTGCATTTTCTCTCTACACGCTTGCAAATTGAGCAGCTTAGGTACATGGAGACAGATGCATACTTACTACACAGCCTATCCATATACCTACTACTGTAGTACTACATGTACCGTAGTAGAGCAGAACCCGATAAATTCGTAGCACCTTGAATTGACACGGATCAGTATTGCAAATGCCAATACCAGCATTACATTTACCATCACTGACCTGAGCCTATTACTCGAGTGTTTTCAGTAAGCGGAACAGCCCGGCCGCTTCGCGAATACGACTAAACTCGATGCAAAACGCCTGTACCTCAATGATCAAGTCCTGAACAGCACAGAGAACACCGGCGTTAGAAAACACAACTTACAATAAGCATCGATGATGGACGTACTTGAACGTTAATGATCTTGTTTCGGATCAGCGACTGCAAAAAGACACACACAAGGCGCACAAGGCGGTTTTGCATGTACTTGTCCTTGATGTTCTCGCATGACGAAATGCAGTTAGAAATGTACAGGTGAATGAACTCCGTAGGCAAGTCAACGGCCGTAGTCAGGCGATTCACAACCTCCATCGAGTGTAGTGACATATCCATGTTCACTAGCGCTGACAGATATTCTGTGATCTGGTTGGAAGACATGAGCTTCAGCAGGCAGTCAATGGCCAGCATCGGGTTATTCTCCACAAGATCTGGCAACCGTTGTGGTGTCAGCGAGCAATGATACACAAGTTTCGGATCTGCTTCAAGCTCTGCGAGCACCTTCTGTTGTAGTGATGGCACTAGTGGTTTCTGAAAAGCACGCAGCATCAGTTCACGCAAAGCGATCCCGTGCGTCGAGTCCAACATCGTCGAGTCCCACAGCAGTGTCGGGCAATAATCCGGGTTCAACCAAATCAACTCTGTCATATCTGGCTCGAGAATGGGTGGGGGAAGGCGCATGAATGTCGGTTCGAAGCCCAACAGGGACAGCGAACCTGTAGATGACGCGCTAGCAGCAGAACTGGACGTCGCAGCGGGAGTACTAGTCGATGCCTCAGCATCACTAAGCAAGCTCATATCCTCCAACGAAAGCGCTTCAAAACACGGCAGATTCAGCGAGCTGACTTCGTTTGGAGGAACCTGCAGATTGGCACCATTATTCAAGTGCTCCTGCAGGTCGAACTCCGTGTCCGTTACCACATTGCGGATACCTGCTGCGCGAAACTGCGGTACTAACGGTGTGTGCTCCAGGTAGCTGTTTCTCAAGCACTCCACGTCAAACTGAACTGGTTGCGAAGGGTTCGCTCGGAACTCTGTCATCAGCTGCTTCGCCGTCTTCTTAGTCGACTGTTAATCCAAACAACATCGTCAGCACCATTCCTCATTATCAACAGCCCAAAGCCCCTACGTCGCGAGTGGCTCCCATAGCTGACAGCAAGTGCACAATGAACTTCTTTTCGCACAAGTCGCTGCCCTTCTCCAACGCATCCAGGAACACCGGCAAGAACGGATTCGTCGTTGCACCTTCATTGCGGTACAATTCGCTCAAGATGGAGAAACCCACGATACGCTGCATTGACAGCGTGCACGTCAGTCCAATAGGAAGAGACAAAGAGAGCAGGGTGCTAGTAGACCTGGGAACACGTGAGTAGGTTGTCCTGCAGCAGGATGCAAATGGTGCAGCCCACTTTGAAGTGGTCGCTCTTAGTGAATGTGCGCAGGAACACGCTGGCCACTTGCTCCAGCGGCTTGTCGTCCTCCTGCAGCGATCAAAACGCCATGTCCACGTCAGTGTGCTATCGATCCATTTCTAAAGCTCATTTCTATCGGTCTGGAGCTTCGCGCGCCCAGCAAGAGACGGAGGAGGCTGCAGACTGCAAGGTACGCACATTGAGGATGGCCAGCAGCGGCCGCAGCTCTCGTATCTCCAACATCGTGCGGAGGACAAGGGAATGAGGACGTGGCTTGATCGGTGCTGCTTTTCCAGGGGGAGGAGACAACATTGTGTGTCATTGGTGTGCACCACACCAGGTTGACATTGCACGATGACTCTAGGTCGAGTGCGATCTTCGTGCGCGGCGCTGGTGGCCCGCGAGTCCTCGTCTGTGCGCGTCAATATGGACCAAGTGCGCGCGTTCGTGGAGGGGCTGGACGCCAAGGAGTTTGAGCAGTTTGCACAGCCCACGACCTTCCCGCTTAACTTTCGCTCGCAGCAGGATGAGATCAACTTCCTCAGTGCGTAGAGCAGCCAAGAAACCCTGCAAGTGCTGACGTGGTGCTGCTGCAGCGCTGTATGGACTTCTGAACTTTGGCAGCGGCTTCAGGAAGGACCTACACAAATACACGGAACGAGGAGCAAGCGACACAATTGTGAGGGTCTCTGGGCCTGTGCGGGCAGACACTGACGGCTTGAGTTCTGCAGGTGTTCGGACTCATTGGCATGTACATCTCGGTGCCCAAGCTGGATGCTCAGTTCATGCAGAACGTGAGCATCGACTTAGTCGCGTCCTACTTCAGTCTTCCCCTAGAGAAGGATGAAGAGGTTTCTCCCGGCATCTACATGGCCAAGCCGGTATGCTAGTCAAGCTCAATCGGTAGTGTGGTGCATACTGGCCAAGCCGGTATACTAGTCAAGCTCAATCGGTAGTGTGTTGCATACTTACTGTAACTGTTGTGTGGACGCAGGGCCCACTGAAGCCTCTGGCTGTGATGATCCAGAAGGCGAGCAATATTTGCACATTTCGAGTTCTTGAGGACTAACCTTTGGCCGTGTTGACTGTAGATTCTCACCGAGTCCGGACAGAAGCTGATAGACCTGAAGATGGAAGACTTCGGAGCATTTGTTCTGGCCAACATCTCGCGCAAAGGCATTGATGAGTTAGAGGAAAAGGAGACTGTCAGCCCCCGTGCCAGTGCGGCACACCTCGTCGACCAGTTTGTAGCTGCGTTCCCAGGTTTTGACGACCACTACGAGTTCCACAGCGAGAAAGTGTACCTCCTCAAGCGTGCTCAACTGGCTGTTGCTTGTATTCACCGTCGATTCAAGGTAAGAGCTGTGCGAGAAGCTGGGTCATAACTTAGGAGTATCTAATGCTCTCGGCACTGCAGGACTCCGACCCGAAGTTGACGTTCGCTGACATTAACGAGCTGACGGCTTTGAGCGACAACGTGAGGCAGTGTTGTCCAATCCTCGCGTTCTATTGCTAATGTGCACTTGTTTTATCGTATAGGTGTTGCCTTGTGTGTTGCACGCCGTGGGTGTGCTCGAGGTAGAGGAGTTGATATCTGAAACTGATCTACTGAAGTGTCTAATCACGTATCAATGGCATCAGTACGACGCGGAGTTGGAAGATCGGATCAACCGCGGCGAGGAACTGCCTGTGAGCCAGCAGGAGTGTGAGCTGCGAGCCGCCGCACTCGTGGCCTGTGACCAGATCGTAGCGGAGAGCAAAGGTCGTCTCGGCACGCTCGAGCTGGACTTCTACTTGTGGCGCGTTGGCAAGGAAGATCGCTTCCGGGGTCTCGAGCGCCACGCCACGCGGGACACGTTCTTTTACTGAGCCTGACGCACGATGTATGCCAGCTACAGTAGTCGTAGTTGGGCCGTGGCACCGCACGATCTATTCACGATAATGATTTTTCACGCGGCTGCTCTCCCAGGACACTTCAACTCCCAGCAGCCTCGATTTGCCGACAGGACACGAGTTTTGGCTGAGACGAACGTTGCAGTGCTCAAAGCAAGTGCAGTGAACAGGGCAGCGAGTAGGAAGGACGGCGCGAAAGGTATCGCAAGTTGCGAGTTGCGATTCGCAACTCACGAACTCGAACATGGTCTAGAGCTCCCCGAATCTTCTTGCAGCTCTTCTTTGCTCCATAAGATGGGTACCCACCCTCTCATCACTTCCCCTTCGTATGGGGCGCCGCAGCCGCCTCAGTTACCTTGGTGGCGCTCCCTCACTCGAGCATTCTCCGAGATCAAGATACTAGCCATCACAAGACGAATCAGTGTGTATCAGAACCTTCCTTGTCAGTCGCTGATACTTTGCAATGGGAGACGTGGATGTCTTGACTACTGTAGTATATCGAGGAGGCTTCGCGTGGCTAGCGACGGATGCTGTAGGCAAGGAGCGCAGTCCGCATCGGTTGGAGGTCACGAGGCCTCCTGGTTTGCCGCTGCGCCAACGATCCCTAGGCGCCATGCCCGGCATAGGATGCTACCGCTCGGACTCGACGGCGGAGCGACGTCTCAGTGTCTGTAGCACATCTGGAACTGTCTACGAGAGCGTCGTGGTGGTCGGCCACATGTACGGCTCGGACAAAGTCGTGTACTACCTGCTGGAAGTGCGTTCGCTGGAGAACCCGCTCGAGGGCTACGTGGTGCGGCGTCGATACAACGACTTCCGTAAGTTTCATGAGGAGTTGGCCAAGGTGATGCCTTCGCAACGCCCTCGCAGTAGCACCAGTCTCGGCTTCAGTCCGTTCTACTCGTCGTTGCTGTGCAATCCATTGACGAGAGCTCCGCCAGAAGCTTCGCCCCTATGGTCGCCCGTGCGCACAGACGATGGTCGAGCGGTGAATGGTGCAGACCCGATGAGAGGCTCATGGATCAACGAGGACAGCAGCACGTCGCAACAAGTTGACGAGTACGACACGAGCGCTGCATCACTGACCGAGGACTTCCGACCGATCGGTCGTTCGAGCTACAACAACAACGCGATGCTACCGCTGGACGCTGTCAAGTTTAATCTTGCTGGTCGTCCGTGGCTGGCTCCGATGCCGAGTGGAGGGATGCTCACCATGTTCTCAACTCGCACCTCTCTCATCAACTACCGCATCGAGCAGTTCAACCACATCTTGGCTGCAGTGATGAGCGACAGATCCGGGGACGTGGCCAGACTGCTCATGAACTTCATCCAGGAGAAACCAGGCACACAGGCCCAGGCGTACACGAACCTGTCCGAGTACGCACCTATCGATATCCCATTCAGCGTGGAGCGCCATGCTCGACGGCGAGCCATGTCCATGGGCAAGCGACAGTTGCGCGACCACATTTCTTCACCAGTGCAGTGAGCGGAGGCGAGCTGCGATAGATTAGTTAGTGTAACGGTAGCCATATGTACAACTAAGCCGCGTCAAAGCCGCGGAAAGCTCTGGATTTTTATGATGTGGTATTAGTATGTTGAAGTTTGATTATTATAATACTACTAGTAGTATTTTTAAAGATGCCAGTATATTAATACTGGCATCTCGTATACTATAGAGTGAACCATAGAATAAGACTCGACACCAGTCATCTGTCGATCTCTCTACCCTTCCTAAATACACTCACTTCGTCTTTTGACGCTTACAGCACAACTACTCCTCTCTTCGCTTCCCTTCTACCTACCTACCTCATCATAGGTTATGAGCCCAAGCCAAGCCTCAAGCGACGACTTCCCACGACTCGTCGGCGCTGAAAACTTCGACGTGTGGAAGGCTCGCGTTTGCACAGCACTCGATGGCAAGCACCTACTCGGCTATGTGAAGCAGCTAGACTACGATAGTGTATCTGAAGATGAGAGTGAAACCAACGCAAACGAAATGTCCGACATCAACGACGAACCGGCGGCGAGGACCTCCTAGGACACTGAAGTTGACTCTGACTGCAGCGGGCCTGCCGGAGCTCTTTGCGTCAGAGGAAGACGTTCGACTCAGAGAGTC
>NBNE01001029.1:0-15221 GCA_002215365.1 Phytophthora megakarya | reverse complement strand
AATCCCACAATGTTGATTTTGATGTCATTGTGCGGCCAACAGTTGTAGCCGATCAACCAGTGATTCCATGCTGCATATTGACGTTCCAGCATGTTTTTGAACTTGGAAGCTACTGTCCTCGAGAGTTCCTTAGTACTGTCCCAGCGAACGCAGTAGTTGAGTGTTCCCTTGTTCGCCACAATTTTGTCCATGATAAAATTGTTGTTGTTCAAAATGTTCGTGTTGGCGTCACGCTTTGGAGCATCGGGGCCAATTCTATTATCCCAGATCCAATCAATGTCGGCCGTGGATATGTACTTGTTGGGGTTACCAATGACACACTCACCGGACTTGGACGTAACCGTTCCGAAGGTAGCGTGCTCACCGGTGGTGGTGGATTGGTGTGTCGAATCGGAACCTTCGTGGATCGGAGTGTCAGAGGATGAAGCAGTGTTTGAGGACGATTCAGTGTTCGAAGAGGACGCTGTGGAGGTTTGTGTCGCTTGTGAACCGCCTTGGTCACCGGTTCCACTGGAAGCCGTAGACATTGTTGGAGTCGACGGGTCATCGCCCCCTGAAGCTGCTGGAGTTGACTGATCGTCACCCCCTGAAGCAGCTAGAGTAGCCCAGTTCGACAAAGTCGTTGGAGATGTCGAGTTGTTGTCCCAAGTATCACTAGAAATAGTCGTTGCCTCGGTTGTTGTCAGGTTGGTAGGGTCGGTTGAAGAGGAAGGGGTAGTCGGATCAGTGGAGGATTCTTCCTCGTCCGATCCGCTACATTCAAGACTACCCCAGTCATCGGTGCCATCACCGCCTGGCGACTCACCTCCCGGAGATACACTGCCGTTTTCACCAGAGTTGCTGCTGTCAACGCCTAGATTTATATCATCAAATCCACCCGCCTCACCGGTTGGGGGAGTTTCACCTGAAGGCGTTGATGGAGAATTCCAGTCCGTTTGTTGCGATGACGCTTGGTCTCCAGTTCCACGGCTTGTTGGGGTCACACCATGGTCTTCAGTGCCACCAGTTTCGCCTCCTTGGCTACTTGTCGGGGCTTCCCAACCATTATTTCCAGTGTCATTTGAAGAAGGTTGCGTCCACTCTTGATATCCGGTGTCACTCGTTGGTGGTAGCGATAACTCTTGGTCCTGCAAGCCACTTGATTGACTTGGCGGTGTCCCCTCTGAAGCAGGCACCGTCGTTGGTTGTGACCAAGTTTGATCTCCACCAGCTTCGACACTATAAACTGTAGGCGATTCTGCCGTCGTCGGTGTCTTTGGTTGAGACCATCCGCCACTTCCACTGGATGGGACGTTGGGTGCTGTCGTTGATACCTCATTGTTCGAGGATGAAGGAGGCCACTGCACGGGGTTGTCGAAACCTTTTGCTTCAGTTTCGGTATTCGTTGTTGGTGCCTCACCACGCGGAGCTACAGTTCCTGTTGCTGGGGTGAGTTCACTCTGTGTGATGCCATTCTGTCCGTCGAAATCGATGGCGGAAGACGTGACGACCCAAGTGAAAGCTATCAGCACTGCTGACGTCCGAGGAATACGACTTGGTGCCATCGTTGGCAATTGGAAAGTGAATATTCAAGCAGTAGCGGATGCGTCAAGGTCTGCATGACATCACCTTTAACCCGTCAACATCGTGGCAACACGCGATCAACGAGAATGTAATGTTTCGCACTAGTAGGGATCCCTTTTGTTTAGCATTTCTGTGGTTTGTAATATGAAGTGGCTTATCCGTAACAAGCCAACTGGCTGTCTCGCATCGCTCGCCAATAGCGTACAATAGTACAAAATTCAACCAGTTAAAATGTAAATGAAAAGGTGATGGTGAGTATTCGGACGAAGCCAGCGAAATACAACAAAGTGCAGTGAGTTGAATGGATACACGGGTTTTCTAGTGGCGCTGAGTATGATAAGCAAGGCAAGGTCAGCTCCAACGGACAACGGATTAGGACAACGACCACGATAACCAAGCAAAGTCAAGAATAAAAGAAAGTACTACATAAATGATCCTGTCAAAATAACCAAAGACGATAACCCCCGCGAAGACGACAGTAGTCTACTGAGTGTTTGGAGGAACCGCTAAACGGTGGGTTTCTGACGCAAGAGCGGTTTCCAAGGTCTGAATTCGAAGCACCAGAGGATCAGCTATCAGCTCTCCTGACAGAGTTAGCAGCATTCTACAACTTGCCGTTGGACGCACACGACTGCTGAACTGCACCCACCACATCACTCCCGGTAGCTTCGGCATGCCTTCAGCTCGAGACATCTATTAACGTTAATACATTAGCATTTGGCCCCATTGAGCGATGTGATGAAGAAAATGTTCATTTTGGTGTAGTTATGGTCCACAGACGCAGCGTCAACAGTCCAGCGGCGCAAACAACACGGCGCTAGTGCGCAACAACAACATTGACACAAAACGCTACAAACCTATGGTTAAGATCAACGCAAATAAGACAAGACATTCCCATAATTTACCCTAGGCTACATAGATTTCAAGCTCAGCGGTAATGCTCTCCCCATGACAGACAGTTCAACACCAAGATCGGAATACGATTTCACATTCACTTTCCCATTACACGAGTGCGACGATTATTTCCATAACACTCGCAGTCCGTCAACACGGATACGATTATTTGATCAACAGCACTTTCCGAGCTCCCATTATAGGTAATGATCCCCATGTGAGACACAGCGCGAAAGCCACAACGGGACCGTGAGAAAGTAAGGTTGCTGAAACGGATCTCTCCTCATCCAACAACGATAACTTTGACTAAGTATACCTAGATATAAAAAAGCGGGGATGAAAATGGAGGTGGAAAGGGGTGGAGCCCAATGTGTTGTCGATGGACTCGACGGAGACGAGGGCGGAGAGAACGAGGGAGCTGACAGAGCAAAGGGAGTCAGAGGAGGCGGAGAAGACAAGTACGACGGAGGCGAGACTGGAGGTGGGCAATGCTCGAAGCGTGTGCGTCTAGGAAGTCAAGATGCCGTGAACAAAGCTTAGATGGTGCAACCAGCGTTCAGAACACCATCGAGTGCTAGTTATGGGTCACAGAGGGTGAAGCGCAAGGCGCATGAGGGAACTAGCCAACTAGGTGATGATGAAATACACGGGAGCCGGGTAGGGCGGGGAACTAGACAGAATGTCGATGGAGACGTACAACGTCGATGACGTGGGAGACGCTCAGTCGAATCGGAAATTACTAGTAGGAAACCTCCCGCTCGTAGTCTGCATGTAAAGGGAGGGATACCCTTTTGGGTTGCCGTCGCGGGATACACCTCACTGAGGAATTCTCGTATGCACTGCTGCTGTGCGCGGCACCGAGAGTAGGCAGCCGACATAACCGCAATTCAATTCAAACCCAATCTATCTCTACAGGTGGGTACGCGGCCTCCGGATATAACGCCTAGAGCTAAAAGTAACCTAAGCCCATCCGCAGCACACATCTACAAATATTAATCCAATAACACATTCAGTAAAACGGGAACAGATATTCGGTCAACATCTCAAATTGCGGCTACCGAAACTTCAGTAACGTCATCCGATGATCAAAGAAGCTGACCACAAACGTCACGATACCGATATTTATTGTCCCTATATAACGTCAACTTTGATTAAGACTACGAAAACAGCAGGAAGACCGCATGTGACCCCGTTAAGACCACGATTACGGAGCAAACAGCAGCTGGATGCTGCATTTCATGTCCTACAAGTATAAACAGTGATACGAATACATCCCAGCGGTTCTACGGGTACAAGGGCTTGGCCCACAGATGCAACTATTACTTCGACTACGGAATCGTATACGATACTGCCTTCTCGTTCTACCAGTACATGGCAGGTTCAACAACTTTAAGTTTCCGATACACTACATCGATGATTTATACTACAGATACAGATTCAAAATCATTCAGGTTTACATCGAGGGACATGTGGCGTCCAAATATGGTGATGAATATAACTACAAGTCCGCTTTGAGCCTAGCGGCAACTCAGGACCAGCCTCAGCAACAATTCAGTATCAGCAAAATCTTTGGTCGCATTTGGCATTACGACTCCTCCAGTATCTCTTAATAAAACTACAATTACCATATCAACAACGGAACACGCGTCACTTACAGATCCTCCTGTCGTTTTCGACTACAACGGCGAATCGAAGGTACTAGGACTCTGTTTTCTAGTGTGATTCCAATTTCGTGGAAGTAGATTCTGCTGCCAGCTCTCATTGGGTGGGACCTGCATTCCTGCTGCTGGACGCTCATGGACCAACCGTTGCCACTAAGACACGTAGTCGTAGAAGAAACTGTAGGAGAGTAGGTAAGCAGTTTATTAGCACGTCAGTTAATCTCACTTCCGCATTTCATCTGCAAACAAGAAGCACCTCAAGCGGAACTTGACACAAAGTAACCTTTAGTTAATTAAGTACCGCAACAAGATACAAGGCTACGAAACTCGCTATGACACAGACGGTGATGTATGCTGTCGTGCAGAACGTCCACCAACAGGTGTTTGAAATTGTTCAAGCGCCAGTTACTGAACTGAAGTCAAGATGCGGTCGTCTGCTGGAAGAGGAGGTTGGAGCGGTATGTAAGTATTGTTCACCAACGGTGTCTGGAGGGTGGATAACGGCTGGATGTCACTGTTCGTCCGATCAAAACATGTATTGACGCGGATCTACGCGAAGTACTGTGTCTCTATGAACTACGCAATGCCATCGACGACGTAATCAGTGAAGAACTAGTTGCATTGATCGACAGAAAACTGGGGTCTTTGATGAATGTGCAGGCTCCTGACCTCGACAATTTCATTCGGCAACATCTGACGGTTGACCTCCACGAGCAAGGCATTCATACCAGAAGGCTAAAGTAGTATCGAAGCTTCGCAATACGTATCAAGGAGAACGGTCCGAGCAAGATCCTCGGAGTAGGTGATCCCGTCGACGATGGGTACAATGACAGGATGAAGTTACACTGCACTGTGTGGATCGACAATTGTAACGATGCAACTTGGCAATTCAGGTGGCGCCCTGGTTTGAGAGCCGGTATATGGGAATATGGAAGTGATGAGTGATATCAACGTGAGTGGTGATTAGAGAACTTAGAAGTTGCTGATTGAACGGTTGAACGTTGAAGGTGTTTTGGTAGCATTTGGACTCACAGGTCGGAATTGTAATTCGGGATGTCTGATTGACACTCGGTCCGACTGCCAGCTACCTGACAGAAGGTCGTACGAAGAGTATGAAGTGCCCTCAGTAACCTATCCTGATGTACAGCCTCCCTAAAGGTCATACATTCGAGCCCTGAGAGTCAAGTAGACTTCAAGCGACTAAGACCGTTTTTCGAACGTAAACACCATTACTGATCATCCGAACCGAGTGACCATACATCGGTATTCCAGGTAGGTAACGTGTGGAGGAACCTGAAGAGGTGCCCAAGACTATTTCGGATGGATCAGTAGGGGTTAAGGACTACCGAAAGAAGAGAAGATCCCCGCGGTCGCTGGACATCCTGAATTGGGGAAGTATACCACCAATGAAGACATCATCAACAATCTGAATGGAGAGCAAACCGAATGACACACGGGACGAATCGACAAACGTCGTTGCGGGTCAAAGTATAAGACGCGTTATACGCCAGTGCAAGTAAAGATGAGTTGCACCGAGGTCAGACTACCTGAAAAGCATACTGAAGAGGAGATAAGACCCGTGCGAAGAGTCCCCAAATGCTGCAGATCCAAGACGGGCCATGATTTCAACATGTGATGTGTGAGCTCACGTTGGGGTACAACAACCCACGTATACAAAGACCAAGTCATCCGGAAGGTGGGCGGCCACGGGACAAAGAAAACAGAAGAAATCGAACCCAAGAAAGACCAAGATATTGCAAGCATTTGTAGAATTTGAAGAACATGTGGACCATGCCAAGATAAATAAAGGATTAATAGCTAAAAGATTTAACAGAATTTGTTTTACTACTAGTGCGCAAGTGGTTTTGCAGAAACCGTGTTACCTGAGGTACCTCGTCGAAGGAGTCCTGCGGCAGACTACCTAAAGAAGTCACTGTCATAGGGGTCGCTCGTACCAAGGACTGACTACGGCGACGCGGGATGCGCGAAGACTCTTAACAGTGTTCAAGCCAAATTAACTCCGGGAGTGGTGCGCTTGGACACTCAGTCTGATCCATTTATTACATTTGCTGAGTTGTCTCTGGACACCTAATAGCGTCTGGTTGTATTACTCTGCGATTTAGAAGGAGTGTAGCGATCACCCACCTGGTTCTATACCGTTTGTTGCTGTGTGAACGGTAGATACTTATATTAATTCTCCTGTACTAGTACAGGAGTTGTGCGCGTAGGGCATCCCGAACTCTCCCTGTATACCGCCGTATATAATAATAAATAGACTATATCTGTATTGCAAATTCTGTCTATATCATATAGATCACTTGTATTGTTCTAGATTAATTCTTGGAGCAAGGACTTTGCCAGTGATCGTTCAACCTACACTCAGAGCAACTAGGACGAACGGCCTCCGGGAGTTATTTTATATCTCTGTATATCCTATTGACAATAACCGCTACGTGTTATCCCTGATCATCGAAGTATTCAAACCTATAAGGAGTGACGCAAGGTACACGTTAACCCGGACTAGAACAAATGTTCTGCTCCAGTCTTGTACGACATTGTGTTCGGACACGCTATACACCTTTGGTCGGTCAAGGGTTTACCCCCTTCGTCTCACGATCATGAGCCGAAAATGCATCTAGACGATGTACGATGCCACGTGAAGTACGAATGTCGGGAAACCAAGCGCAACAACTTCATGCTGTTCGGCATTATTAGTGGGAAAACACGTGCGCAACATCAATATCGTGTGATAGCCTAAGCGCACAAGTAGAGCACAAGTAGAATTCGAACGATTCCAACAAGGAAAACCCACTACGCATTATCCTCCGACCTGACGCTACGCCCTTTCTGGGGTTGTTCCCGACGATATTCTCCAACTCAACGTGCTTCTTACGTGATCGCGTACGTGAACTGGAGATGGTGGGTTAGGTTAGACGGAATTATCTGAATCTATGTCCCTGTGCAGCGGTCCTATGCCAAAGGCTAACAGGTCCACTCCATTTTGGTTGACGGCTGATTACCGACCTGTGAACGGCATGACGATCCCGATTGCAGGTACGGGTTCCGATTTGACTGTCTCATCGGAGTGTGGATGGAGCCTATGGATTCGCAGGATTCAACATGTCGAGTGGGTTTTCACAACTTCCCCTTGCAAAGGGCAGTCATAACATAATGCGTTTCATCACGGACGGAGGAGTGTAGACACTGAGTCATGTTGCTCAAGGGTATGGACTCCCCATTCCATTTCTAGAAACAGATGAGCCTGGTATTTGACGATATGCTACGTACGCATGTTTTGATCTGGATTGACGACATTTTGCTGTATGCACGGTCGCCACGAGAGTTTGTCACGCCTTTCCGTCGTTGTTTTGCTCGCGTTCGTCAACTTGGCCTTAAGCTAAATGGCGTTAAGAGTTCATTGCTTCACAAAGACACAAGGTGGTGTGCCCGTGTGTGTAGAACGACTTCATGGCCTCTACCAGCTACCTTTTACCGTCTACTGCTACTGATTTATTAAAGTACTACTGTGCGACTGGGTGGATCCTATATTCCCTCATAAATTATAGTGTGTGATACAGCCGTTGCACGATCAACTGGAGGCGGTTTTAAAAGTGATGGGCCGAACGAAGAGACTTACTGCTGGAGCAGCTACTGTGTGGGCCACTCAGGATACTTCGGTAATTGAACAAGCCCGGCAGCTACTATCTGCTTTACAGATGCTGCACTATCCGTCACAGGAAATGTAGATCGTGTTGATATCGGATGCGTCCGACCGAGGCCTCGGCCTACTCGTCACGAAGGTCCGCAATTGGGTTGGTGTTGTGTCGGTGACGGAACAGCACCATGATCTGCTAGTGTAAGAGTGGAAAATTTGATGAAACTGCATGGCGATGGAGTATCATTGAAAAAGAGGCGTACCCCACTATTTGCGCGACACGCAATCTGACTTACTTGCTCGTCCGGGGAAATGGATTCCACCTCTATTGGGATCTCATAAACCTTATATACGTGTTTGGGCCTGACCAATAAGTGAAGACCCATGTACGTCGCAAATTCCAAGACTGGGGGATATTTCTGACTGTATTGAAGTATCAGATTGAACATGTCAATGGTTCGACTGACCTGTGGGCAGATATACTTTCTTGTTGGAGGCTTCGTTCCGGAGAGGAGGGTGGGTGACCAAGTGTAAGGTTATCACGTGCAGCAGTAACTGTGAGCCTATTGCGGCTGACAAGCAGATACAGCAGCTGATCTTGCTTACCAGTGACTTCGTATTTCCTACTCTGCTAAAGATTCAAGCTGCCCAGCAAAAGCATGCACGCGTCGCACCTGCAGGTGCAAACGTCGACATGAACAATCCCTACTAGTCAGTGGTAAACTGAGTGTACCTGAAAATGGGTTGCGCTGTTACAACGCATTCTGATCGTCGCCCACGGTGGAACCTAAGGACACCGGTGCATTGAGCACGGGGCTGCAACCCTGACAGAGTTATTCAAGATTGTGACCTTAGCACAAGTGTGCCGTCGCGTTTTGAGCTGATGACTTTTATGCAATCACGTGAAAGGAGGAAACACTTCCCCGCGCTCGTGAGGACCCACCTACAACCCCACTGGACGGAACGAGCTATTGCATTTCGACTATCTCAACGTGGGCGACAGTATGGGCGACTGTCAATATGTACTAGTACTCATAGATGGCCTCACTCACTTCTGTGAGTTGGTGGCCTATGACTCCCCAACGAGCATGGTGGCCGCCATCGCTCTTGTTGACTGGTGGAAGAGATTTGATGTTCCGTCGGGCTTGATATCCTACCAGGGTAGCCATTTCAAAAATGAGTTGATAGCTCAAGTTTGGAAGGCGCTTGATATTGATCAGAGCCTGGTAGTGGTGTGTGCACCGATGATAAACAGTCCTGGGGAACGTCTGAACCACGACGGGTTACAAGTTTTATACGTCCTATTGATGGAGTACACCCTGGGCACACATGAGTGGTCCAATTTACTACCGCAACATCAAGGCGACCGGAATCATACCCTCATGAGTTCGTTGGGCGACTAGGGCCCCATTGAGCTATTTACGGGTCTACCACGACCAACTCCTCTTGAGTCTATACTACTAAAAAGTGGACAATACATGGGGATGTTGAAAGCTTCCGCGTTGCCCGTTGAGTGGATCGATCAGCTACGTTGCAGGGTGGCCGATTTGCACCGGGAGGTCGTAGACAAACGCGAGAAACGCCGCCACCAGAATATACGCGTTCTAAGGGACTGTATGCGACATTACGATGGAGATTTTGTTCTCTGGCCCCGTGATGTGTATCGGGACAGGTATATACCGTCCCTTCCTTGCACGTAGCGTCGAGGAAGCTCGCTATAATAAAACCAAGTTTAAGTCCCAGGAAAATTAAAATTTGTTTTTGATTAGGTCCAGGTGAAGCCCTGACCCCTCAAGGGCCATTAAAATATTAGTCGACTCCTGATTGGTCGATGCCTTTCATTCAGATAACGCAGAACACGCTACTCGTGTGCTGATATACCTACTTACGTAATTCAATATATCTGTTTATGTAACTGGGGTGGCCATTGCATCTTGACTCTAGACTGTCGACGGAGAAGCTGTGGGCTCGCTGGGCGGGCTCCTTTCAAGTCGTGGAAACTCCCCCATGCTTTCGCAATTCACCACCGCTTGACGAACAAGCGTTACGTAATTGATGGCTCACGTCTAAAGTTCCACCCAGATTCTAGCCTCGAAGTCAATGATGAGGGGTTGGCTCACGTGGGCAATCAAGCCATGGTTCTTGGCGCTCGAGGCATCACATAACACTGCGAAGAAAGCTAACCTTGGCAGCTCCTGGTGTTACCTTAGGATTTGTAAAGCGAGGCGCCCTGTTAACAACCAACACATCATCACAAATATCGAAAAATATGTACACAATGCTTTTAGACCATTCAATTAGCATTGTTTAACAGTAATAATAGCATGAGAGAACTTGCTATTGTAGTCGAATCAGTCCTACCATATTCGAAAGGAAACGTATTTTAGCACCAATACAGCCAGGTTGGTTGTCGATGTATATTGTATTTATTCCCCTGAAATTGGCGAATCTCCTGCGCCTGCTAACGCAGCCACAGCATTTGCCCCTTTTTGTTGGGGTCGAGCCGCGACTTCAGCATCGTATTTTAAATTTGAATTTAGCAGCGCCTCCCGCTGCGAGGAAGTGGCGTGGAAGTTGCCCAGTAGTTGACGAGTTAAGCATTGTGTGCGCGAGTGAAGCCGTAAGGGCGTTGGTAATGGTTATGTAGGATTTCACTGCGTCTGATCTCCGACGTCCAAACTTCTTGATGACTAGACTGTCGACGCCAGCTGTGAACAAGGCTGTAACACAGCAGCGATACCGGGGATACACCCATGAAAGTGTGATGTGCAATAAGGAACCAAGCTACCTGAACTGGACAACACCACTTAGAACCAAACCGGTCGCATGGTAACTTAGCCGAACCGATCCGTTTTGTGACCTCGAAATCGCACCGAAACTCTAGCAGCTTGGCTTAGCATCTTACACGATCTTCCGGTTAAGTCAAAAACTTCTATGGCTGTTCGTGCGATTATATATGGTCCGAACTGATTGCCATTTGCGAAATAGTCCAATCTCAGCAGCATATAGAAGTAACCTGGAACCGCAGCGCCCCACATACCTCGTTTCTGGGTTGAGGCCGCTGAGGGGGCCTTGATAATTGGGATTGTAGTAGCATGTTCTGTGCTGATGGTCCGTCTGTGCGACTCATCCCAGGGATCGCAAGTTTGGTACCTAGAACTAATCGAATGCTATGTCCGAGCGGTAGCTGACGATTCCACGCAACGTGACTGAATTTGGAGAGGGCGGTCGATGCAGAGTTACCTTGACTGGTTTTGGTTGAAACTATATCGCCAGCAAAAACTGCGAAGAATGCGATTTGAATTGACAGTTGTGCGCGGTCGGTAGATAAGCATGGAGAGAATTGAATGATGACACATCACGTAGCCCACTGCTTCCAAGTGTTAACGTACTTTGTAGATGACGATACGGCCAGAGATGCGGACTGCAGTTGACCGAGAATGTTTTGTAGGTCTTCCGCCAAGTTGGTGCTACTGGTACCTATTTCCAATGTAAAGAGAAGTTAGTCCACATAGACAAATAAGGTTCGCGCCACGCTCCAAAGGCCGCATCTCCATCCTGTCGATGGATCTCGGAAGACGAGTCGCCGATACTCGCATATTGAAACAAGCATCTCCGAGACCGATAACCCAATATCATTTTTGTTCCACAAGAGAGGAACTAGATAAGCGACTGCACCATGCTACCGCTGATGCGTTATCGCTCCAACATTGAATGTAAGGAACGGTATCAGGATTGTTGTCAGACCGCTGTTTGTCCTAAGTCCAGACAGCAATAGCAATACATAGATGTTCCCGAGCAGTGATTGAGAAATTGCCCGATTATGTGACCGGATAAATTCGTCCCAGACAGGATATAAGACGGCCGGTCCATGTCGGATGCATCCATGTAAATATGGTAAAGAGGATCAGGAGTAGTGACGAACATATATAGCGGAAGTTCGGCGAGATGACCATCGTTCAAAATGTGTAGAAACCAACGTAGATCCAGGGAAATTTCCTCGGTCAACTTCTTGCGTCCGAATCGTTGTCATCGTGTGGCAGATACGTGCACTTGCTGGTAGAAAGGTTTTACTTAACGCAGACATGTATAGATGTAGCCGAGGCTACCAAGCACTTGATGGAGCTCCGGTTTTGTTGCCGTGCATGCGGTGAGGATATGTTGACTATGAAGCAATACTTTATCAAACGTTTCCTGTGGAATTGATAACGTGCGAAGTTCGGTGTCTCAAATTACCCCCAGAACTTTGAGGTGGGCCTCCCTGGACGATAATTCGGCCTGACAGGCAGAGCGAGGTCACAATATGGCCACCATAGTATGATGACGTGTGGAGGTCGGCTAAAAGAAGACGACCGTCAATGTGGCCTCATTATCGCATGGTCGTCTACCCATCTATATCCGAAAAATACGGTATTGTCAGATGAGTTAGAGACATTTGATAATGCATTTGAGGCAACTAACGATGAGATTACGCGACTCGAAAACTTTACTCCATGAAATGTAGATGAGCCAGACCACCCGAATGGCGCGGCCATATGCATCACAATTGCATGTAGCTGCTGGATGCACCCGGGCACGCGGTAGACATGATCGGCATGTGTTATAAGATGTCGGTATACTCCTTTAACGTCTCCCTTAAGAATACAGACCTGCTGTACTGGATAGGTAGTCGCAAGATATTCGACCATAGTGGCAAGCGTCGTCACATTGGCGTAATCAATCTCAGGTAGGCAAGATTGGACTAGCCAATCATTGGTCGAGGTTCCAATTGGAAACGATAAGGCGGACTTCCACTGCCGGATCAGCGTCACTTTTCACAACAGCCCCAAACGGACTGCGGTGAATCGCTGTTCCCAGCTCCAGTAAAGTTTCGTCGACTACGACATACCTCCCGGTGTATTGACCTTTCCAGATACTGCACCATGCTGCACTTCGGTGAGGATTGAATGATGCATCGTTTTGAAGGATTGTATACAGCGCGGTTGGTCACATCTCCATACTGAAGCGATACTACGTGCCGCAATACTCACCAATGTGTCAAGATGAGGATATCCCTCTAGCACCGCATTTAGCCGGATTAGCCCGAGCGTCTTGTTTCGCCCGCTATCGGTTGTTGTCTGGTTCCGGTACAATCTTAGGATGACGAAATATGCTTTTTCTGATTACCGACGATTGATGAGATCGTGCTTTTGGCCACAATATTTAGTCCTGGGTAAGACGTTGAGGTTGTGTTGCGTTTGAACCCCAGTTCCCGAATTTGTGTGAAATCACGAACTTCTTCTTTGAGCAGACTTTCTTCGAGCTTGTTTCGAACTATTTCAAAGGTGTCGGGTGAAAGAGTTCCTCATGTAGGCTGTACATTGCTATCCTGATGCTTATTGTAGGAAACAGATAACGTCACGCTATTGATTCCACTTAAAAAATGCGAAATCGATTTGGCCATTGAAGCTGCCTATGCTATGGTAATGATTAACGAAGGTGAAGAACGAAATCCGAGGATTGTTTGGCCGGATTGATGACCGTTGGCTACGATCGAAGCCAGTGAATGATGTGATGATGGTGGGGTGAAGATACGAAGTGTTGCCTGAGCTCCTAGTATTAAGGGAGTTCTGCGACGATATAGGACATGATAGATAACAATTGGCTAGACATCAGAGAGATTTGACTTCTGGTTTGAGTCCGCCGAAGCGTTCGCCAATAAAATCTCGTTCGGTTTGGTCGAGCTTATCTAGAACGAAGTGTGCTCGTTTAGACGACAAACATTGTTTCCGTTGTTCACTTTGCAACCAGCATTAGATAAACAGCGTAAACATAAACGCTTGTCATCCTCGACGGCAAAACCGCATATACAGAAATTGAATGTTCCGGTTTGACCATTCGTGCGGTTCGTCGTTGCATACTGTTGTGGTTCAGCAATATATAAGATGTCTTGTCAATCGTTTGACATTTGTGGCGGTTAAATCATGTTGTAATACTTTAATTTATCGCTGTAGGATGTGAATTCAAATTTGTCCGAAATCAGTGTCGTCCACATTACAAAGGATTTTGATCCGAGACCTGTCACTTGTTTCCTGGTCTAGATCTATTGGAAATGACCCCAGTATAGAATTTATCCAGTATACGACAAGAACTAAATCGATCTTTTGACGAAGCTGTTTGGTTTTTAAATCTGACCATTTTGCCCACCAATTCACCGATATTCGAGAAGTATTCAGCTCCACACGTAGTTAGCGATTGGATAGCTTCGAGAATATCTTCAATACTTTATGCTGATGGTGGTTTTGGAATGGTTAGAGCAACTGAGAAATTTTGCATATTTGCTCAACTCGGCATGATCCACACTGCTTTGTCGTTTAGAGTGTAGAATGATACAACATGCACAATGGAGAGGCCTTGTACACCCAATTCGGTGCCAACACATTTCCTCAGAACATTAGGAAACAGCATAAATAGTACATCAATCGAGTTTACCACAGCATCAACAAATATCGGAGCTCTCTTACCTTGATGACGTAACGATGTGGCCAGTGTGTGAACACGTCTTTGAGTGACGGATGGAACAAAGGTGTACTTGGATCGAGGTTCGACTTCTTGTTGCAGGATATCCATTCCCCTATGGTATTGTGTGATAGTGCTAGCTACAGTGGTTACCGTAATTAACATCACTCGCACTATTTACTGTGATGATAAAATGCGAATCATCACACAAAATAACGTGAGTGTTGTCATTTTGCCACTCTCATCATTTACGGTGGGGTAGAAATAGTATGACTCACATTATTTATTGAATAACACAAAATAATATGAGTTGAGTACGTCGCGCTATGTAGATGGACTCGTATGTCGGGCTACGAAGGTCGACGTACGTAGCTGTGGAGTCGTATAGAGCTACGTAGTTGGGCACTCGTACGTCGAGTTGCGTAGGTCGACGAACGTGACTGTGGACTCGTATGTCACCCTATAAAAAGCTGATTTTACAACAAGAAGAAGCTTCGGTACAAGGCTTCCTCCATGATGTCTGTACTAAAGGCAACAAAAAGATGTGGATGTATATTTGTACGATAGGTTTTCCCTTGCCTTCCACCAATTTCTGGCTTTGTTGATGTTGGCGTTGTAAGTGTCGGAATTGAAAATTAGCGGGAATTTTCTTGTTGCTGCTGCACATAGGCCTTTCAGCCCCGATCGCTTCTCCTCATCAATCATCCAAGCTAGTACGGTCCGACGTTGATGAACATAGCTGACTGCACTGGGCTTTTTCTTGATCGCTGCTTTCTTTTGCATTTTGTTTTGCGTTTGTTGCATGTTGTTGCGCTTTTTCAAACGCGGCAATGATCGGAGAGGCTGACTGAACGCGATCGAGAGGCTGAGCGGTATCACAGCGAGGGCAAAGCACGTCTTGGCCAAAACCTTCCTCACCGATAGCCTTCCCACAAAAAGGGTGCATGTGT
>NBNE01001028.1:0-15225 GCA_002215365.1 Phytophthora megakarya | reverse complement strand
TCAAGTCACTATTCAGTCACTCAAGTGAATTTATGCGCTACTTCAGGTTCACGTGCGGAATAGTTCCTTCGGCACAGCGGAACTGAAGCGCGGCCCCCTCTGATACCATGACGACAGCGTCCACCATGTACATGGAGACGGTCTCGCTCAACGACGACGCGCCGTCCTCCGCCGTGGTGGACGTGGCCTCGCTCGAGGCCCAGTGCGCGCTGCCGAAGGACGCCACGCCCGAGCAGGACGAAGCCGAGACGACTGAACAGACGCAGAAGGAGGTGGTCGTGGACGTCCAGAGCCTCAACGGGAAGCACACGCTGCCGCCTCTGCGCGTGATGACGCAGAAGCTGCCGGTGGAGGAGCGCGATTACGTCGACACGAGCTTGTTCTCGCCCGAAGTGTCTCGCCACGCGATGGACGTAGCCCATCGACGGGCGAAAACCATCGCGTCGGAGGTGAAGCAGTTGATGGAACTGGAGCCCGAACTGCCGCCTCCCAAGACCAAAATGTCCCCAGCAGAAGCTGTGGGGATTATCGGCGGAGCGTTCGTCAGCTCCTTGCAAAGAGCCAAAAAGTTCGTGAAACCAGGTACAAAAGAGTACGATCTGCTGGCAGGTACGTCCCCTGTGGCAACGCTGTCGAAACTAGACGACCCCGACACGGACGGAGATGGCTTGCAATTGTCGCCGGAAGCTACGCCAAGCAAAAGCAGAAACTTTCGACCGAAACTACGATCGGCGTTGAAACGCATTTCGGCCTATTCAACTCTAGACACGGAGAAAACTTCGACCAAACACAAGAAAAAGGCAATTCAATGGCACGAAGATGTGCTGGATCACGACGAAGAGTTCTATGAAGACGACAACGAACAGGAGACACTCTCGTTGATGAAAGACGGAGACGTGGCTGGAAACGGCAGTCCGCGACCTCAGATCCTCAACTACAGCAGCAAGAACGACGGACAACTCACGCCTCGGAGCAAGAAGAAACGTAAAAAGCTCGTCAGATCTATGATGCGGAGACTGACACCTCGTGAGAAGGAGGAACTGTATCGGCAACGACCGGATCTGATGATTGTGCCGAATTGGGCGCAGAAGTACCGAGAGGAACTTGCAGGCGAAGACTCGACGCGCTGGAACGCCTGGCTGCTTGGACTCATCTCGATGTTGGCCGTGTTACTGCTGGTGTTCGTTGTCCTCATCGTGCGGCAGCGCGCAGCTGCAATCAAGAAATGAGCCTAATAGCTGGACCCCATTAGAGACGAGCGACCACGTGGGAAATGGTCTGCTCCCATTTTTTGCTGCTTTATGTTTGGCTTGTTGAATCTTATAGCTTGGCGCACAGAGAGCAGGAGAACTACGCACCAGTACACAACTACGACCTCACTTTCCATAATATTTACTGGGACGTTAGCGCGTTTGACTTTTTACACTGTGTTTTTCATGGTGTGGTTTATTCGACACTTCGTCGTGTTTGAATCCGTGTGATTCGTCCAAGTTGTTTTTACATTTTGATGTGCATCGTTGGCAACAACAGCGAGTAAGGCGTACAAGTTCATCTCGCAATACGATTGTTTAAATTATTAGTAAAGCGCACAAACATACTTTACACTGTGTTTTTCATGGTGTGGTTTATTCGACACTTCGTCGTATTTGAATCCGTGTGATCCGTCCAAGTTGTTTTTAGGGTTTGGCAACAACAGCAAGGTGTACAATTTCATCTCGCAATACGATTGTTTAAATTATTAGTAAAGCGCACAAACAAGAAGTACCGCTAGCGTCGTTCACAATGTTCACCGTGGGAAGTTCAGCTAACCACTCGGATTCAGCAGCTTCGCATACCAGTAACGGTTCAATGGTATCCACCTAGGTGGGCACACAATTCGACGGACGCATACTCAAACAGGTACCAAATGTTCCTGTGAATGTATTCTAGTTCTTTTAAAATGATGCTGTCGTTGGTCGCACAGCAGTGCATAGTCTAAGTTATCTTAATTTCCCGGCCAGGTTGTAATGGCTACATCGACAATGCAACTTCAACAAATGATGCTACGATTTCATTGGCTGAAAAATGCCGTGTTGTAACGGTTCCCAACTGCCAGCAGCACCGCACAATCCAAGCAGGGACTTGGTCCTGCACTTGCCTTTTGAGGACGCCATGGCTGGCAATCTACATGGAGATACGTCCACGGATGATGCAAATGAGGTGGTGGATCTGACTTCGTTTACTCGCGCTCTGGACGCCGGACAAGTGGACGTGGCGGTGCATTGGCTGCAGCTTCTGCTGCTCTCGAGGACTGAGGACACACAGCACAAGCGAAGAAAAACACTTCAGAACTCACGAGTACGACGGCTGAAAACACTCCAAAGTGCAGTGAATCAAATGCTCAGTGACTATGAAACACACAAAGAAGATGATGGTGTAACTCTACGTCCTGGACTAGCGGTGAGGAATTCAAGCTGCGAGTTGTCGTATCCCCAGTTGCAAATGTTCGCGTTGCAAAGAATGCAACCATGTAGTACTGCATACAACGTGGTACGAGCATTGCAATTCAATGACATACCTTTGGATTTGAATACATTGGAGAAAACTTGTTACGCGTTGATGGCAAAACACGAGGCGCTTCGGACTTGTTTTGATGTTGATACAAGTGCTGGAGGACAGCCGAGACAAATTGTTGATTCCGTGGCCAACTTTCGAGGTAAGTCTGGAATCGTTAAAGTTGTCGAGACTGAGTTACTAGCGCAATACCGTGAACAGAATTCACGTACTTCGGAACTTGCCGCTTTTGTGGCAAAAACCGCTCAGGAACCGTTCGATTTGGCGCAGCAGGCACCGATTCGGGTGTACGTATTTACTAGTCCTGAACACAATCCTACTTCGCCATGGATTCTTGCAGTCGTGCTGCACCACATCGTGACGGATGCAGCATCGAGCCAAATCTTCTGGAACGACTTCCATGAGCTTTATGCCCGCTTCTTGCATTCTGATAATGCTACGATGTCCGAGATCGTGCAACAGTTCGAGACAGAGGCCTCTGGTTTTGACCGGTTGACATACCGAGACTTTGCCGTATGGCAGCGTTTGCGGATGCGCTCAGGGGTAATGGCGCCGCTGTTGCAGTATTGGACACATCAGCTTAATGAAGGTGGTGTACCTCCATTGCTCGAACTTCCTTTTGATACTGAACGATCGAACACATTTGATGGTCAAGATTTGACTGCACTATATGCAAATACAACTGAAGGCGACGTCGTGACCTTCACATCGTCATCTGCAGTGCAAAAGAGATTTTCAGAGCTTTGCCATGCTCAAGGTGCAAGCATGTTCATGGGTCTTCTTGCAGTATTCTACCTGCTGATTGAACGTCTATCGGGTCAGCAAGACTTTGTAATTGGAGTACCCGCATCAGGGCGTGAAGCCGTTGAACTCCAGGACGTCTTGGGATATTTTGTTAACACCCTTCCTCTCCGTCTTGGAACAAAGGTTACCGGAAATGAAGA
The DNA here is from genome assembly GCA_002215365.1 of Phytophthora megakarya. Taxonomy (NCBI): domain Eukaryota; phylum Oomycota; class Peronosporomycetes; order Peronosporales; family Peronosporaceae; genus Phytophthora; species Phytophthora megakarya. The sequence continues at coordinate 11,728 of NBNE01001028.1, read as the reverse complement.
TTTTACAGGTTTCTTGGCGTTAGTACGTGAGGTGGTGCTAGGGGCTTACAACCACATGGAGATTCCGTTTCACAAGGTACTGGAACACTTGCGCGCCTCAGCTCAAAGCAATCGTGATTCAGAGGGCGATGTTGAAAGACGATGGCAGCACCCACTTTTTCAGATCATGTTCGCATGGGAACAAAGTGATGATAATTCGCACACCAAAAAGTACGATGAGCTGGTATTGCCGCATCACTCTGCAAAATTTGACCTCATGCTATCCATGCGCTACCATTATGTCGACGGTGACCGCGTATTGGAAGGATCGATGGAGTACCCCACTGCCAAGTTTGAACAAACAACAGTTAAACGCTTCACGACATATTACCTGACGTTGCTAGAACAGATTACAAACACACCAACTGCACTAGTCCATTCGCCTTCAATCTCCATGCTTTCCGATGCTGAAAGAAAACTGATCATTACGAAGTGGGGAGCACCAGACTCCTCGAGCTCTGTAAGCACAAACAAGGGACCATCGTCAAGTTTCTTACAGGAAGCTTTATACTCACAAGTGCTGAAAACTCCCCAAAATCCTGCATTATACTTTGAAGGAACACAGTGGACATATGAAGAACTTTGGAGATACAGCGGGCATGTTGTGGATGCTCTGGGTACGATCGACATTCGTGATTGCAACGCAGAACTTCACATTGGATTGCTACTGGATCGAGGACTGGAAAATGTTGCAGCAATGGTAGGTGTACTGCGTTTGAGTGCAGTATTTGTACCACTTGATCCGGAATTTCCACGTGAACGTCTGTGTTACATGGCTCGTGACAGCAATCTTCAAGTGATTATCACACAGGGAAAACACGCTGAACTTGCTAGCTATTTATCGGCTTCGTCGGCAATTGATTCCGAGGACGAAGTCCATACATCACCACGCATTTTGCGCTACGAAGATGTTGGACGTCTATCATCGTCTGATCAGCATCACAGGAAGGAGATCAGAGTGCAGCATCGAGACTCACGGGATGCTGAATTAGCATCGGCATACATCCTCTACACCTCTGGGGTACGTTTGTACTATCTGGTTATATCTATCACTAACTCGTATTCTGTGTCCAGTCTACAGGCAATCCGAAGGGTGTTGTGGTACCCCATGCCGCTCTCATGAGTACTTTGTGGTGGACAGTGCGTTCGTACAAAGTAAACTCGTCCGATGTATTTCTCCAGAGTACGTCAACAACGCTGGATGGTTCACTGTCTCAACTCTTTTCACCTTTGATCGTTGGGGGCAGCGCTCGAATCACTCGCCCCAAGGGCTTACACGAATTGCACTACATGCGAAATGTTTTGATCGAAAGTCCACACATCACGTTTTGTGTATTCGTGCCTTCGTATTTTGCGCTTCTGGTAGACTACTTAAATGACCGGGGTGATACCTTCCCAGACTCGATCAAGCACGTTATACTCGCAGGCGAGGCTTTTCCAATTGAGCTCGCACATCAATTCTACAAGAAGCACAAATGTGCCAGGTGAATTGTACATTGGTGGAAAAGGTATTGCATGTGGCTACTGGCATCGTCCGGAACTCACCGAGAACACATTTATTTTGCAAGACGATTTACTAGCAAATTCAAATCTAATCGAGAAGCGAGGACAACGTTGGTACAAGACTGGAGACTTGGTCAAATGGCTACCAAGTGGTGATCTCGTATTCCTCGGACGCACAGACGCACAAGTGAAACACCACGGCATGCGCATCGAATTACAGGAAGTGCGTAATGTTTTACTGCGACATTCAAGTATTAAAGCTGCTGAAGTACTTTCGATTCCTCAGCAAAAATCACTCGGTCAGAAACTACGACAAACATCTTCAACTCTTGTTGCTTTCGTCATGCTTGCAGATAGCATCGACGATAGATCAAGTGGTGAAGGTTATTTAGACGAGCTACGAGAGTATCTTCGCGAACAACCGTTGGTACAAGACTGGAGACTTGGTCAAATGGCTACCAAGCGGTGACCTCGTATTCCTTGGACGCACCGATGCACAAGTGAAACACCACGGAATGCGTATCGAGTTACAGGAAGTTCGTAATGTGTTACTGCGCCACTCAAGTATTAAAGCTGCTGAAGTGCTTTCGATTCCTCAGCAGAAATCGCTCGGTCAGAAGCTACGACAAACGTCTTCAACTCTTGTTGCTTTTGTCATGCTTGCAGATAGCATTGACGATAGATCCAGTGGTGAAGGTTATTTAGACGAGCTACGAGAGTATCTTCGCGAACATCTACCGATTCACATGGTTCCTCAATCGATCAAAGTTATCAGTATCTGGCCACGCACACCGAATGGAAAGATCGATCTGCGTGCCCTTGCACGCTGTGTTGGTACAATCTCAAGTGGTTCTAATTCAAACGCTGGAGAACTGCAACCAACCGATAGCAATGGTTCTACTATCACGATGCAGTTAGCTACGAACATCTTACGACAAGTGTGGGTTCAAGTTCTACGACTTGACCACCTCGAGGACGATGAAGGAGGTAACAGTGATCACTGCGAGCAACATTTAATGTCGAAGTCTTTTTTCGAGTTAGGTGGGGACTCCTTGGCAGCTATACGCGCTATTGCTCTTGCTCAAGCACGAGGACTGCACTTGACGCTTGAGCACTTTTTCCGAACGTCTTCACTACCTGATATGGCTCGAAGTGCTGCGGTATCCATGGTTGACTTACGTGCATGGACTTCGGAGACGTTAGTGCAACTGAATTGGTCTACTTCAAAGGAATCTGCTCTGCCAACACTCTTCCTTTTCCATGATGCAGACGGCACTGTGTGGAATTTGCTGGAGCTCGCGCGACAATTGCCATTTCCTGTGATTGGGGTCCAAGCTGGTGCAGTTTCTGATGATAAACTTTCATCGTCCTCTAAACCATCCAGCGTTGAAGAAATTGCCAAAGTGTACTGGGAAATGATTCGGGAACGGCAAAACAAGGGTCCGTATGCTCTCGGTGGATTTTCATTTGGTTGTCGTGTAGCCCATGAGGTGGCTCGGTTAGCGATACAAGAAGGCCACACCCTTTTGCCTCTCATTTTGTTAGATGGTCTTCCGTTCGAGCTTGCATTTGATCAAAAGCACGTCACCAAGGCTGAAAAAGAAGCAACCCGATTTCAGATTGAACAATACGCGACTGAAGCTTTCAGTGACCCACTGCTGCAACCGTTAGGAATGAATTACCGCAAGTTTTGCGCCATGGAGGAAATGTACCAGCCGTACACGTCTACTGAGATGGAAACGTGTCTTCCCAATCCTAAACCGATTTGGCTACGAGCTGACTTGTACATGACCCAACACTGGCATACAGACCTCACACATTATCGATCACTTGGGATTGATATTACAACTGTTACCACGACGCCAAACTGCACGCACCTCACAATGCTTCGTCACCCTACTGTCGAGGTACTTGCTCGACACATCAAACAACGCTATAAGAGAAGATAGACATTACTTAGTAGAAAAAAGATCTGTTGTCTTTTTTGTGGTTTTACGGTACTAAAAGCGTATTATACGTAAAAACGGGGAAAATCTTTTAACAGAGTGGAGTGTACCACATTCCCCGTCAAAGTAGATGGCAGTTGAAGTAATCGATTTTGATGTAGCTGTATTCGAAAAAGATCTTTGACAAGCATGGGCGACTTCATGCACAACGACACTCGTCGAGTAGTGTTAGTTACTGGTGGCACAGGGCTCGTGGGTCGAGCATTGCAGGATGTCGTGGCGGTGGAAGGTTCAGGACAGGACGAGTGGCACTTCGTTGGTTCTAAAGATGCGGATCTGCGTGATGCTCAACAGACTCGCGAACTCTTCGAGCGAGTGCGTCCTACACATGTGCTGCACCTAGCGGCACTTGTTGGCGGTCTCTTTCACAACTTGTCGAGGAAAGTGGACTTTTTCCGAGAGAACATGGCAATCAACGACTCGGTGTTGCAGAGTTGCCAGCAATTCGGAGTGCAAAAGCTCGTGTCGTGTTTGTCCACATGCGTCTTCCCGGATAAAACGACGTACCCGATAGACGAGACCATGTTACACAACGGTCGAGCACACAGCTCCAATGAGGGTTATGCCATGGCCAAGAGACTCATCGATACGCTCAATCGCTGCTATGCCGATCAATTCGGATGCAACTTTACGTCCGTCATCCCCACCAACATCTACGGCCCACACGACAACTTCAACATTGACAATGGTCACGTAGTGCCAGGCCTCATTCATAAATGCTATTTGGCCAAAAGAGACTCGACACCGTTGGTCATTTGGGGCAGTGGGAAACCGTTGAGACAGTTCATCTCTAGCAATGACGTGGCGAAGCTCATGTTGTGGACGCTGGACCATTATGACAGTGTGGAGCCCCTCATTTTATCTGTGGATGAGGAAGATGAGGTATCGATAAGTGATGTGGCGTGTGACATTGCTGCTGCTGTGGGTTTCAAGGGGAAGATAGTGTTTGATACGACCAAAGCGGACGGACAGTTCAAGAAGACGGCGAGCAATGCGAAGTTGCGTAAGTTGTTGCCGGATTTCGAGTTTACACCGATAAGCAAGGGCCTGCAAGAAACCACGGCTTGGTTTGAAGCGAACTACGAGAATGCACGCAAGTAACAATCGAAAGCGTGTAATTATTTGCAGACAATTATTCTCACGATGCATTCGATAGTGGAGGAATCGAGTATGTGAAAGAAAGAGATTCTCCCAAACAAAAATTCGATGAATGTGGCGAATTCAAAGTCGATATTTCGTCTGTAGAGTCATCGTCGTCATACTCAAGATCCACATGACTCACAGTTCATCATGGGCGTCGCTGTAGTCACCGTCTGTTGCACCGCCATCGTCGTGTGCATCCACGTGTCGACTGCTGTGCAACGCCTGCACAATGTCGTTTTCAATCGCTAAAGGAGACGTCGTCGTGCCGTATCGCTTAAAGGGTTCGTGATTGACGATCAAAAACTTGGTGAAGTTCCACTTGATGTCGTTCGTGACGAATCCGTCCAATTGCTTCTTCAAAAACTGGAACAACGGATGAGCGTTCTCCCCATTCACGTCCACCTAACAGACTGCACCGTCAGATAATCCTTCCTCAACACGTCTTAAAACTACCAACCTTGGCAAACAATGGAAACGTCACGTGGTACTTTTCTTGCGTAAACTTCAGAATATCCTCAGCCGTTCCAGGCTCCTGTGCCCCGAACTGATTGCACGGGAATGCCAGCACCGTGAACCCTTCATCGTGATATTTCAGGTACAATTCCTGCAATTATTGCAGCAACACAAAAATCAATGACTGAAAAAAGTTGCAAACTGTTGCATGCAACATCCTGTTGCCTATTGCACCTGCAACTCGCGGTAATTCTTGTCCGTGTATCCACATTCACTTGCCACGTTGACCACGAGAATGACTGGGAAGGCGTTGAACTCACGCATGGAAACTTGGCGACCTCGCAGATCCGGCACCGAGAAGTCCAGAAACGAAGTTTCCTCCTTGGCACTGCAGTCATACAGAGAGATAACCAGCGCCACCAGCAGCAACAGTGATCGCGTCATTTTCATATCCAAACGCGAAATACCTGATCTCGTATCATACTCTTCTCTGATTGGCTGATAAAGTCTAAAAATGGCGCGCATGTTTTGATTCAAAAGCGCGCGGAAGTGAAAGTGCTGAGTGGAAGAGAGACAAGTGCAACAGCTCTCGTCGAGTGCGCACTTTGCCTTCAACATGGACGGCAGTGACCATCACTCTAACGGCAACAATGGCCCCCGTCCAGTCACTTCGCTATTGTCCAAGAAGCCGAGAAGCAGCGATGAGGCGCGGCGCTCCCGCCTCAACATGGAGAAGATGATCATGAAGAACGTGGCGGCCTCGCGCATCAGCACCAAGAACCGCGCGCAGCAGATCGTGGAGGCGCTAAAGAAGAAGCGACAGCAGCAGGAGGACGCGCCGGACGACGAGCGCCCGCTGAAGAGGAAGAGGACGGAAGGGGACGCCAATTCCCGGACAGCCGTCGCTGTGAACATCTTGTCCCCTGCGAGACGTGGCACCTCAGCGGCTTTTACGAGCCCCACGAGACGCCACAACATCCCGTTGAACCTAAAGAGTCCCACACCACAAGCGGCGAGTCCTGCGAGACAGAGAGGCGTCAACCCACTGCTTCTGTCGAGTCCTGTGCGGCCACCGAGAAGCTCCGCGGCCAGTCCAGCCAGACCGAGACGGAACATGGCGAGTCCGTTAAGACGCAACGAGTTCCTCACGAGTCCGTTAAGACATCGAGCATCCGCGTCACCCAAGAGACCGTTGGTGTTTGAGGACAGTACGATGGAGACGGCGACAGCGTCCAATAAGATCAATGGGCATCCGCCACTGCTGTCGTCGGCTTTGGAACAAGTGGAAGTGGCACCTTCAGCCAAGATGAAGGTAGTGAAGACAGCCAAGTCGCCGTTCCAGTCGTTCCAAGCCAAGTTTAGTAAATCACCTGCCAAGCCACCGAGTACGAAAAGTAATCTGGCTGAGAATGTGACGCAGGTTGTTCCGCGGAGTGGACCTACGCTGGATCTGGCGTATTCAGATGAGGTTGTTGTGCAACACTCAACTGCAACGGTTCCTGCGTCTTCTGGATCAAGTGCTCCTATTGTGACAACAAGTACAGATACAACTGGCGATTCCGCTGCGTCTTCTGAACCAAGTGTTCCTGTTGCTGCGTCAAGTACGGCACTCAACTGCAACGGTTCCTGCGTCTTCTGGATCAAGTGCTCCTATTGCGACAACAAGTACAGATACAACTGGCGATACCGCTGCGTCTTCTGAACCAAGTGTTCCTGTTGCTGCATCAAGTACGGTTGCAGACCATGATTCTTTAGTGACAGTAAGCACTGGGGCACCTGCCTCAGCCCCTGATCGACCTTCCAACGCCCCGACACAGTCACCAAAACCAGTGCGGAAATTGTTTTCCTCCGCTCGACCGGTTGTTGCTCAAAGATCGATTTGCTTTTCGACTGAGAACGTTGCTACAGCGCTGGACGTGACTCCGGACGGTGAAATAATTGTTGTTGGCTTTACGGACGGATCGCTACGACTGTATGAGATGGATAGCAGTGTACCGAGTGACCGTCATGGGTATCTTCTGGGACACCTTGATGAACAATTCTCGCAGGGCTCTGGTACCGTGCATATGCGAGTTAAGATCACCCCTGATGGCCGATATGTATTTGCGGGTGACCGACATCGTCGCCGTGTCGTCATGAGTATCAATTTGGATCATTACCGAAACGAAAAAGGTGCGTACCCGCTGCTTTGCGTTTTGTAAGAGTTTCTGCTGCTAATGTATTATACATGTAGACGGTGACGACGACGATTTCCAGCAGTTCCAAAAACACTTCCATGCCAATAGCAGACTTCGGGTAAGTCTTATGACCTGGGTACGTGTCTGTACTTATGGATTATTCACGCTTTTGGGTTTTAATGTGTTAGGGCTTTGCGGATGTCACCACGTATGTTCCACCCCTCCATAATTTAGATAAGAAGGAGCAACAAATCCAAGTCGAAAGGTACGCTGAATTCGCACTAACTACAGCCAGGTAGTAATGTTCTTCAAGCAACAAGTACTAATTTTGTTGGGGTTGTAGGTCTGCCTACTACATTCTCACTGGTCTTGGTGTTGGCAACATGAATTTATGGCGCTTCGTGGAACCTGATCGGCATCAAGAAGATCCCATTTGGGAACATTTGCAAAATTTCGGAGTAGGAGGTAACACCGCTACGATGGGAGCGTTCCTTCCATCAAGTATTTCTCCAGGTGAATTGGCGATTACAACGATCTGCGTGGACAAAACTCTCCGAGTGTGGCCACTGGAATACAAACCGGCGTCCAGCAGCTCGGTCGTGGAACACAACGATGATTTTGCAACTGAAACGGAAGATACTAGCTTTCTTGGAGGAGTTCACTCTGTGAAAACCCACTTCAACATGCAAAATGTCACGAATATCGTCGCCGTACATGGTCAGTATGCGTACGGTATCTCTCTCATGGGCGAAGCCTACCGAATCTGTTTTCCAGATTCATCGAACTTGAGCTCGAGTTCCTGTGAACGGTTACCGCGCCAGGAATTTGAACTGGAAAAAATAGGCAATGGTGGTAGCAGCAAGTCGCGTCGATCCAACATTATACTCGAATCCCTGGCTGCCAGTGATAATGGAAAGGCTATGGTTGCTGTGTCTACAGAAGGTATCTTCTACTACTCGAATAAACTCCCAGATATCGATTCTAGTGAGGTGGCGGATCTACGCATCATCGGCAAGAATGCCTCTGAAAATACGGCATTCAAGGCGCCCATGAAGGTGTACACCCCAGTGATCACGACAAAAGGTAAAAAGACGATAAAGGCCTACTCAATGATGGCTGTGGTGACAAATCCAAGTGATAATGAACCGGAGGACGGATATATCAACGTGGACCCCACTGAAGTGTTTGCTGCGCGGTGGATGGTGCCAAGTCGTAGAATTAGCTGCTGGGTATGTGGTGTCCGTAACGTGAGCCATTGGATTGGTCCACCTGAGTCCAAGATCAAGGAGCCAAGCCGTGCCCAGTTAGCAGCAGAGAAAAGGGAAAAGATGAAAGTCCAGCGCCAACGTGAACGGGCTTTAAAGCGAGCTCAGGACGCTGCCGCTCAACGTAATGTCAATGGTCCAGAGACACCAGCCAGTGTAAAAACCAAAGTGACACCCCGGTCAAGCGCGAAAAAGAACCAGAAAGATGTTCAATCCGATGCTAGTGCGGATAGCGGCTCGGGAACCACTAGAGCGTCTAGAAATAAGCGCAGGCTGAGCCAGAATTCTGGAGCGGACGATGAAAACGATGAGGACTGCACGGGTAGCGATGACACCGCTCCTTCTGTTGCAACCCTAATGGATGAGCTCGAGCACTTCAAAAAGCGCAACGCGGAAATCAAGACAGAGTGGCAGCGGCGATTGCTAGGAGAGCGGCAGCTTCGTCGAAAGTGGAAGCAGCGTGAAGAGGAATTCCTTGAACAGCTGAATGACTCGCTTACAAAGCTGGATACCGCTGAGTTGGAGGTAGATCGACTTCGAGTGCTACTTCGTGATGCGGAGAAGCGGTTTGCATTTGAAAGGGCTCGCGTAGAGCAAAAGACCTCGGTGAAGTCACGATATGGACAACTCTGTGAGCAGATGAACGATAAATTGGCTCTCGTGGCTGATCAAAAGCGTTTGTTGGAGCAGACAACTCAGAGCCTATTGGCAGAAGTGGACCGCAATGTTCACGCGTTGAAGAATGCAGTGATTCTTGAGAAGACTGAATGTGTAGTATGCAAGGACAAGCAGGCGGTGACGGCTGTCGTCCCTTGTGGCCACCTGTGCTTCTGTGAGGAAGATGCTGAGGAATATCGCCGTAATTGTACGACCCAGTATCCGACGTGCCCCATTTGTCAGCAAGAAATCGTCTCTCTGTTGCGAATTTACACATGAGACTAGATAATGATTCAATACTGAAGACATATTGAACAGACCCATAGACGATAAACAAGCTTTTTTCTGGTGGGGTGAAAGGTAGGGCTGAAAAAATCTCAATGTCTTCCCACTGCAATCCAAATTGTCATCCGCTTCAACGAGGGCCCCCACCGAATAATAGTGAGTCAATTGACATGATGCTTGAAATTGAAACACCACGATTCTCGTTCATGTTGCAAGAGAATCGTGACGTAATGATTCAATACTGAAGACATATTGAACAGACCCATAGACGATAAACGAGAACCGCTTTTTTCTGGTGGGGTGAAAGGTAAGGCTGAAAAAATCTCAATGTCTTCCCACTGCGATCCAAATTGTCATCCGCTTCAACGAGGGTCCCCACCGAATAATAGTGATTCAATTGATCTGATGCTTGAAATTGAAACACCACGATTCTCGTTCATGTAGCAAGAGAATCGTGACGTTTTATTCATACATGGAGCTCATTTTCTAGTGTGTGCTTTTTATCATTTTCAAACTTGTGAGCTCGTCAGCAATATCTTCCACTTCGTCATCGTCTCTGAAAGCACAATCACTTAGGTGGTGAGGACCAAAATATGGAGCCTGCTGCAAACGAAGACAGCGAGTCGAGTCTGTAAGACATTGTCATAACTTCGCAAATAAAATATGATCTGTCTTACGACCAAGAAATGAACAGTGGTGAAGATTTAGCGTCGCCGGTGCTAAACCACACAACATACCCGGGGTTAACGAGTCCAAACACCCTCATTACCTTCGAGAGGAGGCAAATTGGCACATCTCTCCGTACGAACTTTGATGTGTATTTCAATTGTCACGAAAGTTCTTAGAGAGTACCTGTACATGTAATGTCGTGAATTATGCTGCGCAGCTTTGTCTTATGTGTAAACTGAAACTTCTGTTGTTGGTACATGTCGTGTCTACCCCTTGCATCAACTACAGTAGCAGATTTGATGAAATGATGAAATGAACAAGTACTGTTGTGCTCCACTTCATCAGTTGGTGCAATGGTCTCGAGCAAAAAACGCAACGTGCATACAGGAGAAGAATTTTATTGAAAAGCAGCTCGTTGTCAATGCGGAGTGAGTATCGCAACTGCAATAAAGGAGCATAGGCTAGAGTACACTAAAGCCCCACTCTCACGACTCGCTTAGTCCGAGTGCAGGCCAAGAGGCAGGGAAGGGGCCTGTGTGGCGACACGCACGGCTCCAATAGCGAACACCTCGCGGCGGGTAGCCTGGTGCACGATCTCAATGCGCTCACCCGGTCCGGCGAACAGCACGGTGTGCTGGCCGACCTCGTCACCAAGACGCAGAGAGTGGGTCGGGGCCTGGCCAGTCTCACCCAAGCACGGAGCGCCGGTAGCAGCAAGCGACTTGACCAAGGTCTTGGCCGTGCCGCTAGGGGCGTCCAGCTTCTTGGTGTGGTGAATCTCCGTCACTTCGACGTTCCAGCCCTCAGTCGGCAGCTTGAAGGCAGCAGCCTTGATGAGCTCTGACACAAGAGGCACACCAATCGAGAAGTTCGAGCGGAGAGCAACCGGGGCCAGCTTCGAGTAGGCCTCCAGGTCCTCCATAGGCAGCGCACCAGTGGTGCCGACCACAAGAGCAGGCAGCTTGCTGATCTTGCCAGAGTCCTTCTGCTCGCGCAGGTACGAAATCACCTTCTTGGTGCCAGCAGGCAGAGTCACATCGATAACGACGTCCACATTGTTAAGGTCCGGAGCCTGTACACCAGTGTCGAAACGGGTGACAATAGCGCCAGCGAAGCTTGCGCTGTGGTCCGTGAGCTTGTTGAGCTCGCCCACAATGAGCGAACCAAGACGACCATCGTGACCGTGCACAGCAACACGCACGCCCTTGCCCTGGCTGGTAGCAGTCTTAGCCTCCGCAGCGGCAGACTTCTGTTGGGCAGCGAACACCTCCTGGTACTCGCGAATAGCGTCAGCAAGGCGGCGGGCACCAAGCTGCATGTCGTTGAGGTCGTACCACGAGAAACTCAGACGCAGGAAGTTCTTCATGTTGCTGCTGAACGAGGCACCCGGGAGAAACATAACCTTGTGCTTCTGAGCGATCGGCAGCAGGTCATTGGCGTTCATGCCATCGGGCAGACGCACCAGCACGAAGTAACCACCGTCGGGGACCTCGAAGGTCGAACCCTCGGGCAGGTGAGCCTTCAGCTCCGT
>NBNE01001027.1:0-15225 GCA_002215365.1 Phytophthora megakarya | reverse complement strand
CACTATGACTGAAGCCAAAACCCCAGAACACACTCCTCTTAATAAGACAACCAAATACAGTACAGAGCGCTTTGAATATACAAATATACAGACACTACTTATTCTTATAGACCCTTGAGTCGGGCACAAGTCAGTCTGAGTCGCTTCCACTGAGTCGTTTCCACAATCACGCGCACCACCCTCAGAAATGAGGGAATACAACCTTTATACAGGCGAACTTTGATTCCGCAGTCTAATACAATCTCTAAGGGGACTACGAACCCTTAGAGAGCAATCGTTAACATGAAATGGGTATCTACCCTTACCGTTCACATACAGCAGGTCCAATTGGGATATGGAATGCCGTGCATCTTTTCAGAACACACTCGTGTCTGATCACCACCGCAACTTGGACTTAGTACAGCCGGAAAACCTCACGCAGAACTTTTGGTACCTTTCCTGTGGACTTTACGAACTCACTTGTGCTTCACAAGGTAGAAGCTCTCTTATACTGCTAAATCTTTCTCTTGGTATCCTATGTTCCATAGTTCACTTGATCGTTTTGGATCTGGTGTAAAATCTTGGTTTCAGTATACCTAAGTACACTCATCATGGTTAAACTTCAAACACACTTGGTTTCATTATGCATTCACGTAGCATCATCAGATATGAGGCACATCACCTCATTTCGCACTGGCTTGTCACTACTTGATCGCGTTACACTTCGAGTCAGAACTCTGACTTTAGGAGGGACTCCATAGCATATTATGATATAGAATCCTTCGTAATAGATATGAATTTCTGGATCTTGCCTTGTTTCATCGTAGAACCACTGAATCCATAACGTAATATCTTCCTACAAACGTAGATATCCTATTTCGAGACACTGAGATTTCCTTCGGGATTCAGGGGTTATAACTCGGGATTCAGGAATTAATCACGTAATTCTGGGATATTTGGTCGGTATCTGGGGTATAGTATTCCACACTACTTGAAGAACACATCACAACACCATCTGGCACCCGTCTCTTCTTGGAACGTGATTCTCGTTCGTAAATAGACGTTGGTGGTAATGTTCTCGAACTTGGGAATGACGCTTTAGGGGTTGAACTAAGGCAATACGGGGTGCTTGGTACAATACCTTTGCGCCAACACTTTCCACAATCATTAGTATCCGTATTCAGGACGAGGGCGAGTCTGGTCTGAGCATCACAATGCTTCTAGACTCTAAGGCCCATCCTTGCTCTTCTCCAAGTCAATCGCTTCTCTCTCATCCCACAGTCACTTTTCTTACCTAATTCCTGCTTCCACGAGAAATTCCAAATCGCTTCGTATCAACCGCCTCTCCTAGCCATGGCTGATCATTGCAGAATTTTCATTCAATTTGGCAAGTCATGTCTGGGATCTCGACGTCATATCTCCATTTTAACGCTGAGTCCGAGTCATCTCTGAAACCCAGGTTCGCTTCTTCTCCGAGGCCCATTCCGGCTCTCCTGAATCCGGTCACCAATTCATTTCTAAGTCCATCCATCATTTCATTTTCAAATCGAAGTCCTGAGTACGATTATACCGGTAACGGTCGACACTCATAAGTCCATCAACGGTTCGAACTTTCTTCAGAGAACGTTGCCACTTCAAGATTTCCTTCGTTCGACACAAGGCGCCTCACTCTCCTTTCCAGAATGGTTCAAGACACTCTCATCCCCAGCTCGACTTCTCCTGCATCGCCGACACCTGATGCTGTGGTCGTTCCTGTACCAGGGACAAATCCTGCGCCCGACAACACGCCATCTGCAAACGCTGGCGCTACGGACCTAGGCACTGAAGTGCCGTCGATTACGGCACATACACTGGTGTGCTTCCTCCCGCCAACTCCCTCACGCCTGCCGAAGTGGAAGAGTATCGCTGACTGGTGTCATCTCTGGGGTCGTGACGCTCGCAGACACTGGTATGGCTTTGGCTCCGTTAGTTGGGATGCACCGCCTGTCTACGGAGGCCCCGAAATTTATTTTGTTGGAGTACCCGCGTCGATCGTCGCAATGTAAGGTGTCGTGGAGGTATACCCTTGCCATGATTTCCTGTAATGCTGTTGTGCTTCGAAAGTTTGGATGCTACGAGCATTCAAGACATCAACGCGCTCATGGGCGTAGACGTTGCTGGCAGCTTGCCGACGTTGCTCCAGCGCGTTGCGCCTGTCTCCCTCGCCGCAGATGTGATCTCTATCGCTGGTCAGCGCGAGTTAGCTGCGCTATTGGGCCGGTTCCCGCTAGATCGCCTGGCGGAGAGGATGTCCGACTCGTTATCCTTCATCCGCCGGCTCCTGGCCAAGATTCGTCATACCGGGTTGCTTCGGAAGCCGAGAGTAGCGGCACGCTGTCATCTGAGACCCTAGTCGCTCGTGAGAACTTTGATGTCATGTGTCGTGTGTGGACTACCATGTGTCAACATTGGGGCTACCGCGTGCGGACTCTTAAGTAGGATCATATCGACATCGTTGATTTCCTGCGCCAAGGCATCGCAATGCCCAAGCGTCCAACCTTGAGTCTGACTCGGGACCCAGAACGTGGGGTCAACCGTCAATCCCGTCCTGAGATCTACTCGCCCAGGAACATGTTGGTATACTCGCCCAGGAACGTCCCTGATGTTCGGGATCTGGCTGAGGCCGGTCGTGCACTTCCGGCTAGGATACTCTGGACTGACGTCCGCGAGGATGTTCAACACCTCTTGTTGTCCGGGATGGACTTCAAGTTCGCCACGAAGTGGGTCTCTGAGAGTAAAGGAATCCATCACCCTGGGCCTCGGGAGTCTATCTGTCGCACGTTAACCCAAGTGATTCACACGGGTCAGCTGGATAAGACTCTCTGGAGTCGTTTTGTCCCAGAGGCCTTCTATACCAGCGTAGAGGAGATTTTACGCCTGCGCGAAGTCAACCGGGAACCAACGTCTCCTTGGCATCCTCTGGGTCGTCGGTTCATCATGGTTCAGAAGCGGAAACAGTCAACGCGCGAGACTGAACCACCTAAACCACACTCCCTGACTATTCGGACAATGCGAGTCAGGATCCGTCTTACGAGTTCTCGCAGGTGGAGCTGGACGAGGCTGAACGAGCCGACGCTGCTGCCGAGAACGACGAGTCGAGCGAAGGGTCTGTCGAAGGTTAAGAGGTCTCCGAGTCTGAGTCCTTCCAGTCCTCGTGAGTCTAAGACTGGAAACAAGAGTGACAGGTTGGTGACCCTAAGAGCCACGGTGCGTCCGCGAAATCCAAGTCTCGAGTCATTACCAGCCCAAGTCCCAGGCAGTTACGAGATCTGGTGGCGCTCCTCGTGGGTGCAAAATGCCTACTCTCTCCATTGCCACATTCCTTCGTCGGGCCAAGGTTGAAGTTTCATCCGAGGGTCCAAGGCGTGTTCCGTCGAAGTTGGCTAAACTGGCTTACGATGATCTTCAGGAGAAATACGTGGACGCAATGGATGCTGCATGTCGAGAGAACCATGTTTCTTATCGCATCTATGGGATTCTGGTGAAGTTGGATCCCTTTCAACAGTCCCTTGGGTATCTGACTTCGAGCCACACAAGCCTGTCATCCACATCTTGAAGGCACGCTGGAATCTGGAAGCTTACCAGGTTCTAGTTCACATTCCTGAGCCCGTTAATGGTCGTGTGGCTCGAGATGATGATGGTGAGCTCATCAGAGCATCCTGGACCGCAATGTTTCACCATCGCATCACCGTATTCTACTCTCACGAAGTGCGTGACCTGAACCCTGAGACGGTCGACGGAATCAAGGATTACGTGGACTTCATGCGAATCAACGCCAAGCCTTGGTGGGCGATTCTGCACTAGTTGACTATTACCTTCTTGTCGCGAGATGTTGCGGACGCAGATGCCTCCCGTGACTTGTACGATGAACGTCGCAGAGACGTCAAACGGCTTCGGGCGCAATACGACGGTCTACTCAAGCGACTATTTGCGATCCCTGGATTTCCGAAGACACAGCTCTACGAACCTGGTCCGTGGACGCATCCTGGTGTGCGTGCCACTGGGTCCTCAAGGATCGTGAGCATTCGCCCTTTATTCACCGTGGAGTCCCTGATTACGCTGCTCAAATTGACGACTTGGACGCGGAAGATCCTGTCCCACTCAATGCGCTGCGGCACATTGCGATGATGGCATTCTGGCCACAGTCCCTTCATTCATGCACCCATTTCCCATGATGCCTGAACGCAGAGCCCGGAATGCGATTCCCTTGTCTGCGGCGTCTCAAGCGTGTACTCCTTTTGTCAGTTGCTGTTTTTCACGTACTCTGGATGTCGGAGTCACTCTCTTATGTCTCATGCAGTAACTCGTTAATTCTGATCGTTTTCCACTTCTCGTTCTCGTATCTTGACTTCTTTACCACTTAATGATAGTATGCGTCATGACACTCACTCATACAATGGTTGTTCCCTGAGATCCTCGCTGGATCCAGGAAACGACCAAGCCCATTTCTCAACATCAATACCATCCTGTTCACGCTTACAAGCTTCTTAGGCCGGGTTATCTTCGGCATTATTTCCCAGGGGGATTACCTCCAGCTTGCATAGCTTGAAAACGCGCTCTTGCTTTGGCGTCCTGGTCGAACTGATATAACAATGCTTCACAATTAAGCTGAGCCAGAGGTATCCAATCTGGATCCGTGTATCCCTTCCACTTGAAAAAGTATTCTCGAGAACGCTTGGAGGCCCTCGTACATTTAATCCACCTGAGGTCCAGGATATCTTCAACCTCATACTCATCTTGTGCAGAGTTCGGCTCCCAGTTATCTTCGGATAACAGGGTTTCGTCAAAGTCGTCATCTTCTGAGACTTATATCTCTGAGGTCGGTAGCTTAGGGAACAGAGCTATATGGTTTGAGGCGACTAATGTGAACCCACGGGTTTACACGGCAGCCTGGGCCTGGGATTTTGAGTTTGACTCTGAAGTCGTTATGAATTTCGTCGATTCGGAAAGGTCCGTGCCACAGGTGGGCTAGCTTGCGGCTCAATCCCGTGCGGATTTTTGGAATATACAACCATACAGAATCATCCGCTTCGAAGCCTGCCTTTACACGATCCGAGAGTTCTCTCCACATACGAGTCTGGGCAGCAGATCTCGCACGATCCGCCTTCTTTTGCAAGTAATTCAGCGCACGCAAGGGCATAACTATAATCCCGTTGCATCTTCCGACGCCATTCCAAAGCCGTTTGTTCTTGAACTGTGGATGGCTTCGGACCCAGCATCGCAGATATGGTTCCATGCGCGTCCCAGCCATGGACCAGGTAGAACGGGGTGTCCAATCTGGCAGCGTCGAACGAGGTATTCAGGGCGAACATGAGACGTTCTGCTTGCTCGTCCCAATTACTCTGGTCAACGTCAGCGCCATACGCTCTGACGCTTCGTATTACAGTTTGAACTGAGCGTTCCTGTTGTCCATTGGCCTGGGGCCGGTATCCTTAGGTTGCACGTTGCTTATTTTTCAGAAGGACTCTTGCTCAAGAAACGAGGATACTGGTTATGTTTGATCCCAGAACTTACTCCAAATCTTCTGAATACACACTCCACGTACGCTCCTGCAACAGCTTGGGCTTCGGTATTCAGCATGGATTTGGTCATGACGTTTCCTGGGAATTGATCTTGGAACAGCAATAAATATGTATTTCCACGATGGGACTCAGGTAGCTCAGTGACAAAATCCATAGAGACCACCTCGAACGGATATCTCGATTTGATATTGCCAGGTGACGGGCCAAAGACCGGTGGTCGCCCCATGGCCGACGCACAATCTACACACACTTTGAAGAACTTCTGTACATCGACGTACATCACGATCCAGTAGAACTTTGAACGCAAACGATCAAACGTCCGGTTGATTCCATGGTGATCGCCTTGAAATTCTTCATGCAAGTAGTGTAACATGTCCGTACGTAACGTCTCTCGGACCACGAGTCTGAGATCTGACTGTTTGTTGCGGGGGTTTCAGGGGTGGGTGTGCTCAGTCCGTAGAGGATTTCTCGTGAATCCAACACAAACGGATCAGAAACCATCGCAATCTTCTTCACCCGATTCCGGGGAAGATCTGACACGTCTCCTGTTAGAACATTTTGCATCTACTGGATCCACCGATCTTCGTCTTGGTGAGCCTTTATTCTTCTCCAACGTTCATCCTGGTATCCAGAGTGGTCTACGGGGGTCATGAACCTGGCTCCACTTCCGCACGTGATCTCGTCATCACCATCAATGCCTCTGCCGCGCCAGCTAAAGGCTCAGGTCTTCCGGCATTGGGGTTACATATTCCCAGTTCGACTTGGATCGAGCTAGTCACATCAGGTCGCAGGGGTACCTGGGATTTCCGAAGGCTTCATGATCTTTTCAGGGATTGTGGATACGAGACGTAGGTGCACTATCTCTTCGGGGTCGTTGAGCTTCTAGGATTCTCCAAGCACGAGAGTCTTTGAGGTCAACTAGTCGACCGCTTGGTTAAATTCAAGTTTGACATGAATCAACTTCACAGACACAAAATTCTTCCTGAGATCCTCATACTCGGCAAAGTGCCGTTGCAAATTACGCTGATTACAATTGATCAGACCTTGAGCTTGTTGGACGCCGATTCAGGGATCACCGACTATCACAAGTTCCTTGACGTCATACTTCATAGCGAACTTTAGTCCCATAATCAAACCATGGTATTCAGCATCGTTGACCTTCACACCTTCTAGGATGTGCCCTACATCATTCACGACTTGCCATCCTGGCAGTTTCCACAGTATACTTCCGCGGTTTTCTTGGCGGGTAGTAATCTTCGCAGCACCATCAAAACTCAGAACATAGCCTTGATAGTCGGCTTCCAACATTTCCAGACTCACTGAGGGCAACACTTTCAGACGTCCCTTGGCCGGAATCAGGGTTTCTGCAACCCTATCCAAATGTTCCCTGGGATTGATACCGGACCCAAGGATGGCCGCAAGGCCGTCCTCATCATTTTGAATCCGGTGAATTTCCAGTGTCCATCTTGATAGTTCCAGCCCCCACTTCAGATGTGGTCCATCGGCGGTGTTGTACTCAAGTAACCACTTTAACACAGAGCAGCGCGTATACACCACAACTGGGAAATCTGATCCATGGATCAGAGGTCTAAAACTTCCAGAGTCCGCAAGATTGTGAGCTCTTCCTCCTCGGTTATGTAGTAACGTAGCTCTGATTCCATCAACTCTTGCCAGTAAATCATATTGGTGTATGAGTCCTTCATGTCCCTGACCCAAAACTGCACACGCTGCCTACGGATTAGCATGTGGAATAATTTCAAAAGCCTTGGTTCTGTCTGGATGCCGCAGTAGCGGGGTCGACACGATCTTTCGTTTCAGTATCTCGAAGGACTCCTTCGCTGCTTCCAGGTTCCGTCCAGCACGTACACGTTCTTCGTCTAGTTAGTAGAGCACAGCGTCAACCACTGGTGAGTCCTCAATAAACTTATTGTAGTAATTCAGACTTCCTTAGAAGAATTGTACTCCCTTGTACGTCGACGGGAGAGGTAAGTCTTCTATGCCTTTGCCAATCTTCGGCAATGCTCTGATTCCCTCCTCACGCACTTCATGAGAGAGGAATGGGATGGTCTACTTTCCAAATTCACTTTTCGGTAAGCTTACAGAGATATTTCAGAATCGTAGTCTGTATAGCAACGCGTCCAGGTCCTCACATAGTTGGTCCCAGGTCGACGCCCCATGAGCGATATCGTCAATATACCAACTTCTTCCCAAGACCGGACCCATTTGTGACGGAGCCGGGATATTGCGTCGGAATACACACATGTCCAATGACGGAATCCATCCTATCCACCTCACGTTTCAGGGTTCTTGAGGCTCGAAATCCAGGAACTCTAGAACTTCTGGGTCAACCATCGTTTCCTCTTCAGGAGGTAGACTGGCGTATCCCCATAGACAGTTGTTGATGATACTATGATAAATTAACTATGCATTCTTCAATCCAAAAGGCATTCTGAGCCATTGAAAGTGACCGAACGGGCTGACGAACGCAGAGATCTACTTCGCACGTTCAGTCATCCGCACCGCCCACGATATCGTCAATATACCAACTTCTTCCCAAGACCGGACCCATTTGTGACGGAGCCGGGATATTGCGTCGGAATACACACATGTCCAATGACGGAATCCATCCTATCCACCTCACGTTTCAGGGTTCTTGAGGCTCGAAATCCAGGAACTCTAGAACTTCTGGGTCAACCATCGTTTCCTCTTCAGGAGGTAGACTGGCGTATCCCCATAGACAGTTGTTGATGATACTATGATAAATTAACTATGCATTCTTCAATCCAAAAGGCATTCTGAGCCATTGAAAGTGACCGAACGGGCTGACGAACGCAGAGATCTACTTCGCACGCTCAGTCATCCGCACCGCCCAGAATCTACTCGCCATGTTGAGACTCATAAACCACATCATGGATTTAAACAGATCATCAATCAGGGGTAGAGGATAGCGGGATAGCTTAATGATCAAATTCAGAGGTCGGTAGTCAATACACATCCGGATGTCTATGCCGTTTTGCTTCAGCACAATCCCAATAGGTGATGACCACTCTGACTCTGGATACTCAATGTGTTCCGCCTCCAACAACTTCTCCAGGAATTCAAACACCTTCACTAAGAAAGGTGCAAGCACAATCCCAATAGGTGATGACCACTCTGACTCTGGATACTCAATGAGTTCCGCCTCCAACAACTTCTTCAAGAATTCAAACACCTTCACTAAGAAAGGTGCGGCAATCTGCCTTGAATGTAAACCCACAGGTTTTGCTTCTCCAACGTCGATATCACACACTACGCCACTAGCCGGGGCCGGAGCCGCGTTGCCATCTCCCAGGAAGATGCTGCGATGGCGTTTCAGGATCCATTTCATCTTGGCTTCCATCTCTGGAGTTGTGACACCTGGAACCCCGACATTAGCTTCATCGATGTTGCATTCTGGGGTCGTTTCTTCAATTCCGGGACCAAGATAAGTTGGTCTCGTAACTGCACCATCAAATCACTTCTTTCCCTGAGATATACATCAGGTTCCAGACCCAGTTCTTCAGCAGAGACTCGCATCACCCGAACATATTCTACTTCCAGCCGTTGGGCCGGTGTCGAACAGTTCGTCTGCGACTGGATATCCACTGACGGTTTTTCCACCGGAACATTGTCCTCGGTACCATCGACATTCTCTGGATCCGGGGCCTTAACATCTGGGCCCCGGTCAGAATGGGTCCTTTCTGCCGGCTCAGGACGGATCTCAGGGTACTCGGGGTCTGTCGTGACCGTGTTCATGACGACCGCTGAATCCCCAATGATCTTGAGCTTCATATCCAATGGTTTCGGTTTTTCCTGCAACTTTCCATCCTTACCTCAGCAGCTTGGGACTGTGGATGCATTAAGAGCTTAGTAGGACACTGATATCTCTGGGTCTGGGTGCACGGAGGCTCTCTCTCCCCGAGAATCTGCTCTGGTCGTTCAGAACGGGTCCTTGCCTGGCGTGACATAGTACACTCATGGATAAATTGTTGCTACTCTTCATACCGTGCCTTCCCAGGACGAACGAATCCAGGCTGTCCTGGGAACTTACCGTATTCCACTATACGCGCAACAGCAGTCCTGGTATCAATCCACACATTCTGGTCTGAAACATTGACCACTTTAACGGCAGTCGCCCAGGATCTGCCAGAATACAGGACTGTGGTCACCCAGTTTTTGCCTCTCCCAGCCCACACCAACTCACGTTGAGGATTGGACGGGCCATACCGGATTCGTACGATGGCGTCCTGACCTGAACGCAGGTGTATGCTTTCCTCTGGGAACACAGGGAGTTCCATGCCACGGGGCTTCGGATTATCATCATACATCACCACAGTCTCTTCGTCTGGCAGCTTGACTAAACCGTATCATATGCAGAGTCGGACGCCTGCCGAATGCGAAAAGTCTAAGCCAAGCAAGACATCAACACTTTCTCCAATATTTCCAACCCAGATATTCAGGACGTACACTACACTCCGTCCGAGAGTTATCTTCACTCGGGCATAAGTGGTAATGTAAGTGGTCACTACTCCTAAACCAGAAACTTTGATTTGACGGTGTGTCCGGAGCTTGAGCTTGAGTCTACGCGCTAGATCAAGACTCATAATGCTCACGGACGCGCCAGTGTCCAATAAGATTCTGGTTCTGGAGTCGTTCATAGCTCCATGTATCGTCGCCAATCCATGCATGTCTCCATGTTCGTGAACTTTCCACCATCCGTACCTCTGACCCGGTTTCAACGGCACTTCCAAGGGATCCTGAGATTCAGGCTCAGGGATCTCTGCGATCGGGTCATCTGAACGCTGGTACTCTGAGTACAATTGTTTAGAGTAGATGACTTCATTTTGAACTAAATGCATGCATTGTTGGTTATCTTTTCGTTGGGTCCTTCGTTCTGGACCTTTACAGACTAACACACACATTTCATGGGGCTTAGGCCCGTCACGTACAGGATCTCCATCCGGTGGGCTTAGTGGTTTAACTGCTGCGCCCCTGAAGCGTGATCCTTATTCTGAAGGATACTTCGTAATTGGGTTTGTATTCCCTTGCTTCTCCAGCGTCATTACAAACTGGAAAGCTTTCCACTCTACACACGGTATTCCACCGTGAAAACCTCCATATTCTGCACAAGGAGTTCTGGTACAGACTCTGGTCGGGTCCCTCTTGGTTTCACATTCGTTCACATGTCATTCCTATCCAACAGTTGACTTCAGGGTGTCCCCATTTTTTATATTTCTCACAGAAGACGTCCCAATTCTCTGGTCGTGATACACCTTGGCCCGGATGTGGGTTGGGTGACTTCCAGTGTTGATTCCCTGCGACTCGAAAAACCTCTCCATCAATTCCACTATTGGGAACCTCTGAGACCGACTTCGAGTGTGCCTTTGCTTGGTCTGCAAACACGTAAGGATGTCGATGCTCAGGTTAAAACTCTAAGTCCTGCGTGGGTTCGGCGTCGCCTTGAGTCACAAAAGTGTGTCCCTGACATCTAGTCGGTCCACGGTTCTGAGTTCGGCGTTGATGACCGTCATTGCACGGGAATCTCTGGTCTTCTTAAGATCTGGAGAGTTATTTCCTTCTTGATGCCAAACGTCTTCATGGCTCAGTAATGCACGTTCAAAGTCCGTGGATGCTCCGAAATCTGTGACCTTCGAGAGCTTTCCAACGATAGATAACTGCAGTGGTGTTTCATGGTCAGTAATCTTCATCGTAAAGTATTTTTCCGAATACGAACCAGTGGTACCGATGTACAGCTTCCTGAATCTGCGTGACATTTGTTTCCAATCGTGACGTGTAGATTTGGGTAGATGCGTAAACCGGTTCCTGATCGCTGTGGGCATCCGGCTCCGGAACTGACAAATCATCATCGCGTCTGACCAGGATCCCTGGGACACCGTATCTGAAAATCGCTCCCATCGATTGACTCAATTTTCCCTGGACGCCTTTTCATCGAACTTTTCAGATTGGTGTAGTCAATGTCTACAATTCAAAATCGTTGTTCCATCGGCCGTAGTCGTTGGTGTCGTCATCCCGATGTCTTCATCCTCACTTGAGAAGCTTTCAGCATCGCTAGATTCAGAACTTCCTCCTCGACTCGCATCATTGTCAATGTCACTGGGCTCCGAGTCATCCGGATCATCAGGAGTAGGGTTAAACTTCTCCTTCGCCTTCATCGGCTGTGACCTCTTCGACGACGATGAAGTAGACTCTCCCTTTCGTGCGGTAGTCATTCTCGCAACTTGCGGCTCCGTTCGCCTCACGGCCGGTGGAGCCTGTGACGCACTCGACGGCTTTTGGCGACTGGTGCTCTTGACTGGAGATATCTCGCGCTTGATCTCTCGCTTTTGGTCCACAGCAACAGTCTGTTGGACGGATGCTATTGTCAGTGACGTACCTACGTCGGGCGTCTGGCTATTCTTGGCCGGGACTGCTCGCACTCGATTCAGAGTTGCTGAATCAGGGGGACTCAAAAAATTTGACTGTATACCGATTGTGCGCTTGTGGCTCTGGGAAACAGAGTTGCTGAATCAGGGGGACTCAGAAAATTTGACTGTATACCGATTGTGCGCTTGTGGCTCTGGGAAACAGCTCTGGTGGCAGGCTTCTGCCTGGCGATGTGGTAGAGTGCCTCGAAAGTACAGCAACACGATATGAAAATTGGTCGGCAACACGGGGCGAGTGACGGGAAAGACCAGAATGATTGACGGGCAATCTGATTGGAGTCGAATCATGCCGTCACAATACGACAAATATCAGAATAGTGACCCCGGACCAGAGACTTACCCTATCAGTGGTCCAGAACCCGGGCCGACCTGCGACGCGACCCCGGACTGAACTCCTGTGCCAGCCCGCGACGCGAACCCGTGCTAGCCTATCCAAGCTCGGATTAAACCTCTGGTCGAGGTACTGCGCGGATTAGAGTTGCACTTAGGTGTGATAGGGTAGGCAAATCATACAGAAATGTAGCCAGTGATTAGGGTGGCTAGGATATGATCAGGCTCCAAAAATCTGAGTCTCACACAAATCTAAGTCTTTTTCACGCTTTTCCGTCTGAGGGCCTTCCTACGCTCGACAAGCAGAGCAGCCTCGATAAGAGTGCTCTCGACATGTGGACTGATTGGTAAACTCACCCCAACACCCCGTGCCTGCAGTGATGGACACGCAAAAAAATACAGTCGAAGCGCCCTCCGATAACAGAACAGGGGCTACGAAGAACGAGTGGTTGCACGATAACGCTACCTGGAATTGGCGGCACGAAATCGCTGCACGACGGCGACAAAAACTACGACTGAAGGTGAAGAAGGCCGGAAGTCGTCGTCAAAATGACACACGTCTATCCAGGCTACACATCGCAACAAGATTCTACCCTAGCTACATCATCATTCTGAGCTGAGATACGCTACGACAAGTCCCGGGAAAATACATGACGCGGCCACCGATTCCGCCGCGAAGGGTTTGTACGAGACAAGCTTACACGAAAACGTTAGCCCGCTACTCCACAGCGAACCTGGATGGCCGTTGTTATGACGGGTCTTACCCTGGTGTGCCATGTTCCCATGCTTGCACTATCCTGAATTCTCCACGACCTTGAGCGCATGTTGAGTCAGTGATCATACTAGGAAATTGCTTTTCAATGGACACTTCTCGAGAATCGGTATTTTCCTGGGTCGTGGGACTCTCATAGGTTTTATTTTCAACCATCACACGTCGTTCATCAGATTCGGACTCGTCGTCGCTCTGAGCAACGTACGCTCTTCCTATGTACTAGGGTTTCAGGCGCCCGTGATGGAGATTGTCCACCCCGAATACCGTGGCCTGGTGGACGGAGCGTTCTGACTTTCATCATCCCAGTCCTCCTCCTGCTATTTCAGCACATACTCCGGGTCATCCACACACTTGAATTGTTGCCTCTTCTGGATGTTCTCCAGTTGTGAATCCACCAGTCGAAGAGCAAAACCACTGCGAATTCACTAGTGGATTTGTAAACCGCTTGAAGTACCCTTCACTTTTAAAATTTTAATAACGAATGTTAGCGCAGTCTCCTGCAGGGTTCAGGAGGTCCAAGAAATCCAGAGGTGTCTCCGGCTTGCGTTTCTTCATGGTGTAATACTTCTCAGAGTCGAACATCTTGGACTTGCAATACTTTGCCTTGAATTCCCTGGAGAATCCTGACCTATCGCGACGCACATGCGTAGATAAGTGTAACGACAGGTCCTCGCTGAGGTAGACAACTTCAAAGGAGCTTGTAAACTTTTATTTTGTCGCTTCATCCACTCTGGAAGGCCAACGTCTGAAAACGCTCCAATGTAACGACAGGTCCTCGCCGAGGTAGACAACTTCAAAGGAGCTTGTAAACGTTTTTTTTGTCGCTTCATCCACTCTGGAAGGCCAACGTCTGAAAACGCTCCCACCAGTGAGTACGTTCCAAGAGGGAAGATTTATCATCGAAATCATCAAGAGAGCTTGCAGTCACAAATGACCGGATAGGCATCGTGATTATGCTGCCCTGGATGACCCTGGGTACAACCATGTCACTGAGCGGCAGTTATCCGAATCGCCAGAGCAAGAGTCGCCGCCATCGACGATTGAACTTTGGTCTGAGTCAGACGGATATCCAACACGGAGGGTCTTCCTGTACGCACGCGTTTTCGGTGCATCCTTCTTGGTTCTCACCTTGGTGTCCACCGTAGACTTGGGTGTAGGGGATTTTGCCGGCTTGGTCTTCACTTCGACTTTCATCGCCGCAGGTACAGTTGTCGCTGCTCTTGTCCTCTGCTCTGCAGCATTCACGCTCTGGAGGGTTGCCTGGAGTTGAGCAACAAGGAGCACTCTGCCCTGGCGGCCGTGACCTCTTCGTCGCTAGACTTCTCCTTTTTGGTGACGGCATCGTCCGCACCGTGGCTTCTTGCGTGTTACTGGAAGTTTGCAATTCCCGGTTCCGTTTTGATCTGAGACTCCGCATCTGGGACAGGGGTCACTGTCACATGTTGAACCTAGCCGGATGTTGCGCAAATGACTGGCTTGAAATTGCTGGATATGTTTCGTTGCTTCCCGTTCTCATTCACGTTCAGCTCCCATCTCACTCATTTGTTGCTAGAGGAACGCTATTCGAATGTTCGTGATCTTTTAGACGTCGTCCTCCCAGCGCGGACGCCCCACTTCGTCCAGCATTTGTTGGATCCTGAGACGCTCAGTGAAGTCAGGCTCGGTCTGGAGCTTCAATACATTGAATCGTTCTTCTGTCTCCTTCGCTACACGAAGTCATTAAGCTTGGACGGAAGCCTCAACGCGCCTCATCATCTTGGTGCTTCCGGGTGAGCCCTGACCGAATGATCACCAGGGCTTCTTGAGTCGGTCGCATCGGGTTAAGTGCAACCTAAACATCCCAGACTTGGAAGATCGACCCGACCGACTAGACCGCTCTAAATGGTTTCGGCGGCCCACGTCTTCCCGGATGGCCAATGGCTCCTGGTGTTATCGTGTCGTTGGCGACTGACTTCGGAGTCAGAACTACTTAATGATCCCTCAGAACTGTTGCCTTCACGGCGTGGGAAGCGACACACCCTCGAATGCCTCGACATATGTACACTCCGGATGGCAACTTCACCCGACTCCGACATAACGACATTGTCCGGCTCAGTCATTACTGGCGGCGGAGGGAGGACAG
>NBNE01001026.1:4278-15225 GCA_002215365.1 Phytophthora megakarya | reverse complement strand
GTAAAATGGGTCTTGCTGCTGGAAAACGGAGCAAATCGTGTTACCCACTTCGGTCTGGCGAGCAACAATCTCTTTGAGCTTCCGGTTTAGGTTTTCGGATACGACACGTCGACAATGTTGCTTCAGAACTTCTTCACACCACGTAAATGCCATTGTTTGGCTTTGACTCCCACTTTTCCGACCAGCTTGTTTCGAACCATACACTTTTCCCAAATTTTCTGGTTCTTGAGTTTCAGGTTGTTTAGTTCACGTCCTAGCGCTCTAACTTCTTCACGCAAGGAAATCACCTCGCATCTTTTTCGTCGCTGGAAAGCGGTCGAAGTTGTTTCTGGGCGTCGAATTCGTTTCGCTCTTGGTGCTTCTTCCGCCCCGACAGGGTGTGTACGAGCTGATTTCCTCTTTGAGTTGACAAGTAGCCAATTATCCATGACTTGACCTAATTTTGTTGACGCAGTTCTATCGCTGGTGCCGCCTTCTTCAATAATACTGTCGTCAATTGAGTCAATGAGTGCGAACACCTCCTCCAGAGTTTGCAAGCTCTCCTCTCCACATAAATTCCCCATATTCTTGGTGTTTGTCACTTTGACACGTGAATGAAAAATGTGTAAATGCAAATGCAGACACTGACGTGAGTTATGGGCCGGAATTGCGTGCCTTGAACATGTCATAATCGATTATGACCATGTTCAATCCATGCGAGAAAATTCATGACCGAAATCATTTAATTGTAAACGCATCTCATCGTCGTGATAAGCTATTTCAAACCCACACGTCAACGGACGAACAACAACCAACGAGTACATCTTCATCTGCTTTAACAGAAATAGGTAGATCACGCTGTATCGAACCTGCCGTTTGCTATTAGTTGGTGAAAGTACCGCGTATCACTTACCAGCTACGTAAATGGTTTGCTGCCTGTCCACACATAACAGCCCAGTAAAACATACAACGGTGATCAGATGGCTGACGATCAAGTGGCCGGCGACATATTGCTTGATTTCACTAGTTCTCACCAGTCAAAGGACAACTTTGAAGAGGGACTTAGCATGTAACTCAACAGCACAGGCATCACTTCACGTGACTCTGCTATCACTGTTACACACAGTAATAAGCAAGAACTGAATAAAAACGCCAACAACGGCAGCTCTTACGAAAGAAAAGCAAGCGGGATGAACTCCTACAAGAAGTCGGAAGCGTTGGTCGCATGGTTGTTTATTTCGAACATGTGAGATCCTGCACATCGTGCATAGGCTGCGCCAAGTGCGCTGCAATGTACGGCCAGAGCGGCACTTCACCTCGGAAGAGGAAGCTGGGCGAGCATGGCAGCTGCACTCTGTGTGTTGTCGATCCTAGTGTCGGATCGTGCATATTGACGTCGATCGAAATGTGTGGGCCGAATTTGCCGAACCTCACGCTCACGGACTCGTTCGTACGGTGGGTGATCATGAAGATCAAGTATCATTCCAAGAGTTCGCGAAATGGTGAATCGGTACATGCAATAAGATCGTACTGTCATCATTGCTGACTGATTGGCACTGTGGAGAGTGCACATGGGTAAATGGGTTGTTTGTCCGAACGCGCACAAATCCATCCAGCTGCACACATCGTCGGGGGTAAATGCTAGTAGGTCCTCTTGAGTGAAGGCAGTGTCCGAGGCAAACGCATGACCAGCTCGGAAGGCCATAAACTCGCGGAGAATCGAGTTGTATCTGTTTTTAGACATCTCCTTGGCCCTCCGTAGCGTAATTGAGTGAACTGAGCCTCTGCTACCACACGAGAATTTTGCACCGCTTTTTAGTAAGCCAAGGTAGTATAAACCTGATCGAATACTTACGTTCTGTGCAACTACTTTTGCAAACAGCACGGCCGTTTTTGCAGCTGTGCTGAACTTACCATTGGTCAGAACTATCTCAAATTCGAACGCTCTGCCAATCAGGAGCTCCGCTCCGCGGTAAATACAACTTCGGTTGTATTTGGCCGTGTTATGTAATGGTACTGAGAGTACCTAGATTTTCCAACTAGTAGTGAATTTATCCCAATGGGTTTTACACTACATTCTTAGAGGTCAGTTGAAGAATTGCCACCAAAAGTAAGAACGCCACACAGGTTGTTGCCAGCAGACAAGGCGACGGCTCCAGATTTTAATGAAGGATGCCAATAAACTCAATAAAATATCTATAACTAATAGAATCTCTTGCTCGTTCTTATTGAATGTTATTCCTCTATTTCTATTGCTATCGCAAAAATCGGATAGATTTGGCACACGTCTCTAAAGCAGTTTTGACAGGTGCCAAATCTTTCTGATATTGATTTATGCCTTGGTTTTGAAATGGTTGGCTGTCATCAGTGGCAAAGTAGGTAGAAACACTTTGCTGAAGTACGTGGATTGTATAGCCGAAATAAGTGGCAATATGCCGCCTCACCGTAATAATATATCACACATTCAATCAAGGCTGTTGAAGATTTTCTATCGGCGGGGGAGACCCGTGTTGCCTTCCGTACTGGTAAGTCTTATTCGCGCTCAACGCTTCGGTATTAGGAGCACCATTTACAATCAATGCGTTTGACTGTCCCCGACAAAAAGCGCGGTACGAATTTGACGATAGGATATAGCAGTTGCGCCCAACATCTGTAGTTGTTGAGGATGCCCTGTACAATTGAATCAAGGACAAGCAGCGGGAAAGGCGCCCCGTATTGATGAATGACATTGTTGCTAATTGCGTAGCGCACTTGCCAGTCTTCATGGAAGGCAAGAGGGACACTGCTAGAACATCATAGCGCGGTTGATTCATGAAGCGAAACGTATTTAGCATCTGTGCATAACACTTGACGCAAGAAAGACCCGGAAATGCTGGCTTTCAAAGGAGATTTTATTGTGAACGTAAGCTCACTCCCCATTGGACACTTTCTAGACGCTGCTTCGACAGCTCCGCCACCCTACGTGCTCTACAACATGTACCAAATTGTAAAGCGAAACGTATTTAGCATCTGTGCATAACACTTGACGCAAGAAAGATCCGGAATTGCTGGCTTTCAAAAGAGATTTTATTGTGAACGTAAGTTCACTCCCCATTGGACACTTTCTAGACGCTGCTTCGACAGCTCAGCCACCCTACGTGCTCTACAACATGTACCAAATTGTGGTGTACTGTGACGTGGGAGCCACGACCACGGTGGATTTCGTAGGTGTGGCTCGTGTTGCAGGAAAAGAGCGACGGCAAAGGTAGCTATCGCTGCACCGCAGCATTACTTGCATGTTGTGGACGGCCGCATGTTGCCACGACACTTTGTTTTCGCAGGTGCGCCAGGGAATGAAGTGCATGGCGAGGTATTACGATACAATGGACCAGCCGTGTCCCCTTTTCTGGTCCAAGAGAAGGCTTGGTTGAGTGAGCGCGTGATGTTGAGTGGATTGAGTATGTACGTCAATACGAAGTTTATGGACCTAGTATCCTCATACTGGATTGTCTGAAGATCCACAAGTGCGAAACTGTGCAGCAACGACTCGCGGAGATGGGTACCTATGCTATCTATGTTCCGGTCGGTCGTACTTCTGTAGCACAGCACTAGAAGTAGAAATTATGGTTCGATTTAAGAGTAGCTTGAAAGCTCGCTGCACCGTGCTATACTCCAAAACTCCACCTCGTACGGCCAGCCAGCGTTGCTATGACATGTTACAGCGTTCAATGCATGGGATTCGCTCTATGAGGAATGACACGATCAAGAACGAATTCATCAAGGCCAAACCCTTCATCCCGATTGGGCCACCAGAGCAGCCAACTGATGTCTACATTTTCGCAACGGAAGTCATCGTGCTGTCTTTTTTACGGCTACTATAGAGTAATCAAAATTTACGATTTCAAAACAAGGTAGTAACAGCTAGCTTCCCGAGTTTTCCTTAATGCAGATTAAAAGCATTGTGCAAGATCTTTCTGGGTGCCAAATCTATCCGCCTTTGCGATATTCACGCAGACGTGCTCATCCTCAAGCAAAAGAGAGAATGAGACTTTCTACATGTTTGCTTCGTTTCGTCATTGCACCACTTTGCCTGTTTTAGAGAGGAGGCCCTCTACCAATCATATGGTTGCAGTGTTATAGACTACATAGACACTGTCTATAGTACATAATATATCCAGTTTTAAAATACTATTTGTCTCTACGTGTACTATCCAGCCCATCCAGGGATCGCCCATCGGTCCCCGCCAAATGGACGTATCCTCATGGCGCTGGCCTAACTCCAGGTTTAACGGTGCTGGTGACAGCGGTGGTGGTGAAAGAGAACCTCTAAAACAGCACATACACAAGATATTAGCCGACACAAACGTCAGGGACTACGGACAAGTATTAACAGTTCGAGCAGATCTTGTGCGTTCTGATGTCTAAGTCTTGAAAGATGACTACGGCAATGAAGTGGATAGTGTGCAACACCAGCTGCAGAAACACGCACTATGAGGTGGTTGACAGCGACTGTGGTGCAGCCGAACGTTGATTCCGAATCATAAGCTGTATTGCAGTGATGTTTGCACGACAAATTTGCTCAAATATGGATACAGTAATAACAAGACATAAAGGCATCAACGCATGGTCAGTTCTGGTCCAGACGTTGTGGATGAATTGATGCACAGTGGGTGGTGTTCGGCACCAACTGTGATACACGATCGTATGTGAGCGGTTGAACGGAGAAGAAGATGACTCCTGATGCCACTACCGTGATGGAGAACGGGATCACCCAGATGAAAGCTATCAAGTGCATGTCGGGCAAGGACGTAATCGGGTAAAAGAGGCATGAGGATATTTATTTGCGGGAGAAATACGTGCGCCTGCAGTCGCCGTGTGGGAGGCCATGTTGAGGTGGGCATCAATTACAAGGAAATTAGTGGTTACTAACAATGTGGGTGTGGAGTTGTATGGTGCTATTATGATGAACTTCGTCATTGGTGAACTCTGTATCTGCAAGTGCAACTGTGCAGAACTTGATTGTTGTTACTACATATGCAGAAGAACACTCGACCGCGGCGCGGGTTATGAAATGGTGCAGTTTGATAGGCTGTGCTATAGCAATTGTACGCACAACTACTACCTTCAAACCAGAACACTGAAATTGAAGTGTCAACAATTACTAATTACAGTGACGGGGAGATTTCTTGGAAGACGAACTATTAGTAACGACAATGGTCAGAACACAGTGGATGTGTTTTTGGCAGCTGGTCCCCTTATTATTTTAACCTAACCTATATTTGCTACCTATTTATAAGTATTACTCGACATCCTCCTCAGTATTATCGCGTTCGTCGTTGACTGTGATCGCATCGATTCGAGCGTGTTTCACTTCTTTTGACGGGATTTCGTTCGTGATCAAATCCCACTTCATCAGTAGATAGAGAATTGGCCACAACGTCATTTGACTCATACTCTTTCGGAGGTAACGAAGCTTGTATTTAATTGTAGAGGAGAGCCGTTTGACCTCGCCGTAGTGGCTGGTATCGGTTTCAGATCATGGTATATGGACTTACCTTATTTACGGGCTCTTGTATGGCGGATAATTTCATGTTTGAGTTTAGCTGACCATCGCTTTGTTTTGACGATGGCTCCACAGTTGAGCGCTTTTTCTTTAAGGTTGCGGATGTACCCTTCTTTGCTTTTGCTTGAGAACTTGAAGAGAAACATAGTCTTGTAAGCGTCTAAGCTGTTTTGTCACGCCTATTTCTTCGCGACTGAGTGCGTGTTCTTGACCATTCATGATTTTCACAACCACCCTTTCGAATTCTACGGACTCAACGATATCTGCCCCACTCTTGAGGCGCCTTTCTGAGTCTGGAAAGTCGACAACGACTTCATCAAATATGTAACAAGCACCGGTGACGGTCAGGTCTTCGCTCCAAAGTCGCTTCGTTGCCAGTTCTCGCAAGCCATAGCGTCTAGTAAGCCATATCGTCTAGAAGGTCCGTGATTTGGTCGTGTTCCATGGGATTATATAATCTGGAAGTGGTGTCCATCGTACTGAAATCAAGACAAATTTTGCCGAAATCCTTGTCGCGACCCAAATCCAGTTCTTACTCCTAAAAGCTGCAAAATCCATCTTCGCGTCACATGCCGGTTATAACATGATTTGTGTTCTGCATTATATCTAAACAGCGAGCTCCAACGCTTTCTAGAAGTTGAGACAAATTTTGCCGAAATCCTTGTCGCGACCCAAATCCAGTTCTTACTATATCAGCCTACCTAAAAGCTGCGAAATCCATCTCCGCGTCACATGCCGGTTATAAAATGATTTGTTTTCTGCATTATATCTAAACAGCGAGCTCCAACGCTTTCTAGAAGCTGGGATATAGCTACAAACGCGAGTGTCCGAAACATTCAGTCGCGGAGTGTACCATCAATCAATAAACAATAGATATTGTCTGATGTCTGCATCAGCTCAGCTCTATTGTCTAAATGAAAACTCCTCTTCGCTATTGCATCGCTTTTATCTAGAACTATGTCATCCTTGATGTATCGCGATCAAAACTAGTGTAATACACCAACTAGTATTTAGCCTGGAGAACACACATGCGTCTTGTTAGCCTAACTACACCACATAATCATCGAATTCATTTCGTCGAGTGCATCAGACGTATGATGGTTCTTTCAAAACAAAATCAAAATAATTTATCATGTATTTCCAGTGGTAACACGTATTGTCCAATATTACTTCAGTACTACTTTTGTAAATTAGGAAAAGTAGTTTCGCGTCGGAATGATTGGTTGGAATCGACTTGATGAGTGAGAAATGTATGCACCTGGATTTAAACAAGATGCCAACAAAAAGGTTCAGGCAGTTGTAGTGGTAACGGCAAAAGCTCGCGTATATAACCCCGCTAGGTGTTTTTCAGTCTTAGGATAGTTTTCTCGCAGCTGTGCTTGCTAAACAGAATATGAACGACAACGGATAAATTTGTCCCCACACGTCTAAATTGATGAGACCTTGAATAAGAGTAGCAGTATTAGTATAGAGAAGATTATGAGGACGAGATAGAGGGTAGATTGGGCTTGCATTGCTGATAGCAATGCAGGCTTGGCGAGTTTGTCATGCCACCGTATGGCGCCCCATTTGCTGAAACGGTCCCTAGAACGCTTTAATAGCCAATCAAAAGGACTTGCCGACCGCACGGCCAATCGACCTGGTTTACAGGGCGGCCGCCAAATTATAGCATGATAAATTTCCAGATTAGCGATACAGTGAACTGGTAGGAATAAAATACTACGCTACACAGTTTATCTTTTATCGTTTACAGTGTACCGTTCGGTATGGTCTTACTATATGTAAGATAGCAAAAACTGTACAAAACTAATGCTGCGGTTTGCACGGGGAAGCTCTGGATTTTATAAAATCTATATTTTACTTCATTTGCAAGTAGTTTCAAATGATAAGCAATGTAGTTATACGTCGACACTTGATACAAATACGATTCGAAGGGCGAAGTCATCATGTTTGCAAATTTGAAGAAGGACGTGCTACAGTAACTGTGGTTCAAACTGCCACTTAAATTTTAACCCGTTGGGAGGTTTAGTTTAATGACCAGATTGGCAGTATAATCCACATTTCTTCAAGCAACATTTACGGGTTCTTAGGGTTTGATGTTACCCTTGGCCGACACAAGCAACATTCACTAAGAGATTTTCGTTGTGTAGAGTTTATAATGTATAAGAGATTCATATGAATGGTATTGAGATGACTTGAAATCGTAAGTGTGTGGAGTCGACGACTCAAGGAAGTACCTTGCATGACACTTTATGTTGGTGCCGTGGATGTCCGATTCTCAAGTTTGAGTTGGCAGCAGGTATACCCCGTATGATGCCCGACCCAAGCAAGAACTATGCACGGTGGCAGTCACTACGAGAGAAGAAGACCGTGGTGATCGACATTATGCAACGCTGGCTGAAGCAACTGAACTTGTTGAAGATGGCATCACTTTAAAGATATCCAAGGGTATGCACAGCGTTCGTTAGTTGAAGACGTTGATATACAAGGACTACATATATTAGATCCATGACACATGGATAAGTACACCACTCAAATAATACCACTTTCTATCCGCAGGTCGACCTCATGTTGCAAAATGTGTTTCACAGTTCACATACACGACACTGTTTAATTCCATTTTTGACCAATGATATAGGGTCCTTGTCATCCTCAAAATTTCGCTTTCCCTGTGAGTACTAGCTGCTCGATTAGAGGAAACCCAACTACAAGTACTCCATCTAGTAATAGTTAACTTCATTTCACGAGGATAAGTCGGAGTCCTACTCAGCTTCGACCATTTTGCCATAGTTGACTTAGATTTGTGAACCCAGACTATCGGAAGCTCCGAATGGCGAGCTATTGCGCCAGGAATCATCCTATCACTCAAATTTGAATGAACGCAAGCTAGACTAATGCTAGAAAGAACACTTTCTCTCTCACTTCGTGCCGCGTTTTCATACTGTTAAGATCGTTTTAACTTTGTAACGAAACTCTTCTTTGATCTAGGAATTTATTTGATCTCACGAAAGATACCCTAACATGGCATCCTTGTTTATCTGTAAATACTTGAACATGCATCGCTGGTTACAGTAAATTCACTACATGTACGGAGCATAAAAAATGTGAGCTTACTGGAGCATCGGTGAACTCCCGTGTCTTTTTGGCCAATGGAAACTGCGTACCCCACATAAAACTTACGTAAATACAAGAATGAATAATCGGGAATTTTAGCTTTAGAGTAACTCTTGGAATAGGAACAAACGTGGTTTGTTCCCAGAGGATATTCCGAGAGGACCGAAATCAACTTTAGTTCCCTGGACGATTTAGATATCGACTTAGGGGTACCACACAATCAATTACTAAAATCATAAAGGGGAAACACTTTATATAAACTGCGGGTTGACATCACACAAGTTTAGCTCAAACTCACTCTGGTGACCCTTCTAGTGCGGGTAATGGGTCTGAAAGAAGCTCTTCATCACCTTACGCACTTAACATGCATGCGCACGATCGAATCGCGCATTGTTCTTGCTGGAAAGGCGTTCGAGTTAGCTAATCTGAACATGCCGGCTCCGGTTTCGCTTTTATCCCCATGAAATTGTTGAACTGGGGGAAGCTTTATGTTTGTTCTAGACTATTTACACGGACCAACTTTGCCCTATACTGCTCCGGGAAGTGCTGGTTATAAGTCGGCTGGAAGACCTCAAGTTTACGTTTAACCGCATACCCACAGTACCTTTGTCGGCTGTAAGCACGGCTGTCGAGTTGATCTACGGTACGATCAAGGACAAGATGGGCTTCGATCATCGAATCATTGAACGGTACAAAGCAAGATCTACTAACCCAATATTTAACAAGATTGGACGTCTCACATGTTGCCTCGGGCTTATCGATGGGACTGTGCGGCAAATCTGCCGTCCGACACGGTATGAAGATCAAGCGTACAGTGAGGACAAGAAAATGCACGGCATCAAATTCCAGAACATCACGATAGCCAACGGATTGTTGTATCACTCCACGGACCCCTTGAAGGGCGACGTCATGATGGCTTTATGCTTAGATCAAGTGAGATTGAAAACATTACTAGCCATTTCGGATGTTTTCTGTATGGTGACCAAGAATATCCCCAAAGAAGCTGGTTAATTACCCCTTGTGCTGACGCTGAATTAACAAAGGACCAACGACAGTTTAACATGGAAATGAACAAAGGGCTTGTCGCCGTTGAATGGAATTTTGGCTCGGTTGTGCGATACTGGAAGTTCTTTGAGTTCCCCAGCAACATGAAGGTGTTTAAACCGCCAGTGGCTTAGTACTGCATCGTGGCTGCATTTCGCATTAACTGTCTTTCGTGTGTACGTCGTCGGAACCACCACCAACAAGTACTTCTGGTGGAGATTGCCAACGCTGGGAATTTATGTCGCTGATCTTCACCACGATAGAGTTCATGAAGGCTTCTATCCTTCTGACGACAATGACGGCTTCTTTGATGACGAGTCGGATATGTCGGATGTATCAGCATTTAGTGGGAGGCCAACGAAGGTAGTGATAATGATTCCGAATGAGAAGTGGGGCATATTTGTTTTGCTTTAGTTAATCGAAGTAAGCGTCCGAGTGCAGCTTCGGTGTTGCGAAAATGCATTTACGGGCAGCTTGCATATCTTAGTTCTGCATCTTTACGGGACTAGTAATATTGAGTGATCTCCATTAGAACTCCAACGTGTTGACTCGATTGCTCATGTGTATTCTTCTTTGCCTCTCGGTGGTCTCCATTCATAGCTATGTCCCAAATTGTTTTTCCGGCAATACGGCCCTTTTCCAGCTTCTTACCTTTTTGGAGCTCGCCTTGTTCGGCTTTGATGTGACTTTCATCGTCCTGAGACTGACGTAACGCATCATCTTGGTACTCAGCTCCTTCTGGTCAGGTGCCTTGGAAAGTTCTCGACCTGTTTCACTGGTCACTAATATAATAGTCCAATTTAAGGAGTACACATATGTAGTAAAGTCGGTGAAGCTTTCACCCCTTGGCGTACAGTCCTTGCTCTGGCCCCGAGACGCTAGAAGACTCGGATGCACAGAGGGGCAGAACTCCGAGAACCTTTTGGGAACTCTGAGTTTGGATCGTGGCCCGTGTGTATAATCCTGTGGGTTGAACCCAATATTCGGGAACCCTTGGTCTCGACCGTCCGTAGATAGTTTGTAGGAAGTCTGTGTGCTTAGCGTGTGACTCACTCTCTGAATTCACCACTATGATCGAAGCCAAAACCCCACTTCTCTTTATAAGACAACCAAATACAATACAGAGAGCTTTGAATATACAAATATGCAGCCACTACTTATTCTTATAGACCCTCGAGTGGGGGGTCTGTCACCAGTCCTATTCGGAACTACGGCTCAGACACTGGTAAGTCTGAGTCGCTTCCACAATCACGCGCACCACCCTCAGA